>JBAJNP010008340.1:0-16750 GCA_036877545.1 Yasuhikotakia modesta | reverse complement strand
GGTATATACACATATAAAGGTATATAAACATATAAAGGTATATACACATATAAAGGTATATAAACTTATAAAGGTATATACACATATAAAGGTATTCTTCTTGAATTGGGGAGTTTGCAAAAACGAAACAAAGCGATCGTAACTTCCTCGTCTGTGGCATGAAGGAGTGAATGGTCAGATGTGTTTGTTTAGTGTTTCAACTCTGGATCTATAACTTTAGGGCGGAAGTGACAAGTATGAGCACAACACTAAAATAGTTTCGATTAGCTCACAGACTTGTTTTATTCCTCAGAAAGACACTTGGGCTTTACATTGTGTTACAAGAGGTGTGTGCAGGTATTATTATATTAAAGGATTACATTGAGGCGATATTAATAGCAGGTGAGATTCAATACGACGATTTAAAGGTTATTCATGAGCCGTAACCATATAGTGTTAAAGAGTTTCGCCATATACGTGTATGATCAGTAATAAATCACGGGCGGTAATGATCATTATTTTTCATGTTTTATTAAAATGTTTGTGTCTTAAAAGGGGCAAAACTGGAAAAGGCAGAATGGGTTTGTTGTTTAGGGAGAAAACAAAGTCATACAAATCATGTAACACATTTTCTCTGTAAATATACAATGATCTTGCGTCTAGTGGCCTTTTGTTATAATTATTATTATGTTTTATTACGACTTCAGTTTGGATCTTATCTGAACGAGCGAAGAAAACAACTTCTCCAGGATCTGCCAGTATGTAAGATGGAGCCACGTGGGCCTGTGGTATCAGAGGAACATCTTAATGCCCCTGTGAGATGCAGCGCTGAGATGCAGTCCAGCGTGAGATGCGGTCCAGAAGATCCAGGGTGTAAAGATTCGGGCATTCATGGAAATCACCCTGATTCTCCCAAAATCAGGTTCCGCTGGAGTCTCCAAGAGCGCTTTTCTAGACAGAGCTCGAGAACCTCCAGAAGCAGATCCAGATTTCAGAAGCTCGAGGTCAGCAGCGCCTCCCGCAGACTGTCGGTTGATGCCTCTGATAAGGGCTCTGTTACACCCGCCATGCGCAAGAAGTACCTGAAAGAGTTGTTTCTGAATAATACATCTGGGCTTTCGGGTATTTTATCATCCGAACCTCCAAGCCTCTCGTCCAAAGAGTGTGAAGATGACGATGCGGTCAACAGCTGTGCGTCCTGGGCTTTGGACCCAATGGAACACGCATGGATGCTTTCGGCTGTGGATGGGAATTATGACACTATGGTGGAATTTCTGGCTGGAGACCCAAGTCTGTTGAGCAGAAAAGACTTTATCAGTGGTTACACAGCCCTACACTGGCTGGCCAAACACGGACAAGACGACACACTCATTCGACTTCTCAAGTATGCTGAGAAGGAAGGGTTACCAGTGAACGTCAATCTGAGAGGCAGTGGAGGTCTAACT
Organism: Yasuhikotakia modesta; assembly: GCA_036877545.1. Lineage (NCBI taxonomy): Eukaryota > Metazoa > Chordata > Actinopteri > Cypriniformes > Botiidae > Yasuhikotakia > Yasuhikotakia modesta. Next base: position 15,326 of record JBAJNP010008340.1, on the reverse strand, counting down.
CCTCTTCACGTGGCTGCCATGCATAACCAGCACATGATCATAAAGATTCTTGTCGGTGCATTTGGTGCCAACGTAGAAGTTCTGGACTACAGCGGTAAACGGGCATGGCAGTATCTGAAGGACAGCGCACCGCATGAGATGAAGGAGCTTCTTGGAGCTTGGGATGATGAACACATTGTAGGACACTTGAACATGAATAACAACAGTGCGAGTCGAGCTCAGTCAATGGACCAAACCCGGCAAGACAATAAAGCTGAGGTGAACAGTTCTGGAAGGGGGCTCACGCGCTGGCGGTTTGGATCCATTAGAAAGCTTTTGCACAATGTTGGTCTGCTTGAGGACATATCCTGAAGGTCTTGGTCTCTTTGCTTTCTTTAATCGTTTTATTTTTCATTAATATCACACTATCCTGAATGATGTCTAAAAACTTAAACCAAGTGTGATGATGTTTTTTCATATATTTGTATGTAAAATACATTTTATAATAAAGTGTTTTAATGATCAATTACCTTTGGCAAACAAATGTTAAATTAAAACTGTTTAAAAAAAATTAAAGGATGCTTTTATATCAAAGAACTTTTGTGCAGGACAAAACTCTGAAATCCACAAACTGACAAAACGTAAACATTCATAGATAGTAACCGATGATTCAGATTCTGACAAATCTTTTATTGTTCAGCAAGAACGCAACCAGAATATCTGTACAAAAGAGAGACTGCGGTTGCGGATAGCATGGCTCCTCTCCAGCTCAGGGGCAGTTGGAGGTCCTGACCGAGAGGAACGCTGAAGTGAGCCGCGTTTACAATCCCAGCTTGGTCCTTCTCCAGTGTCGCCTCTTGGAGTTGTATCTGCAAAGAGGCAAACATTTCTTCATGAACGTTGAATCCATCCCAACATCCAAAGCAAACAAAAAACAAACAAAGGCTGACTAGCACTTTTTACTACAAATGGTAACAATCTTATCCCAATGAAGAACATGTCATTTGATCCAAATAAAATTAAGGTCACTAGTAAACATTTGATGTAGTTGCATTTAACTCCACAAACCACCGCAGCTCAATGCATAACAAAAATCACACATGCAACAAATCAAACGCTGATAACATGCAAACAAAAACATGTTTAACAAACACTGTCCATTTAGTCACATTATATACATGCAACTACAATAAATCCTGCCTCTACAACAGAACATGTACATGTTAGTCGTGAGATCACAGAACTTGAGGTTCTTTAACTGAGGAACAACCATTAGCAGGGTAATGACAGCAGTAACACAATATTTAAGACTGTAACTGCTTCATGCTTTTACTACATTAAGCGTTAATGTATGATCAACGCACAGCATCTGTAATACAGCTGAACCGTTCATGACAACTAACCTGATCTTGTTCCCGGTTTTCATCCTGATCCACTGCGGAATCGGCCTGTTTTGCTTCTGCTTTTTGGCGAGAAAGCGTTTGATCCTGAAGGTTTTATGCGACGCCTGAAATGTGAACGGGAACCGGTGTCAGGAAATCGCAAGCATGAGCATGTAAAGACATTATTTATCTCCCATCAACCTCTCAAATGTTTAATCGGACCAATAAAGCAGCTCGACTGAGATGTTTAAACAACAACGGATGTGACGAACCGACCACATTTATTCTTGATGGTTCATGATTTTACCATTTCTGGGATCGCACTCCGCGCACCAGTACGGCGGTGGTCGAAGAGGAAGAACCACCGGAAATACAACAGCCGTATATCCGCGTTACCATCCAGCTCACGGCTGTAAGTCACAGCGACACCCGGCGGATCCACCGGGTTCCTGCTTAAAGCTGCGACCTGTAACCTTTCGTGGAAATAAACAAAAACTAAAACATTAAGCATGTATATAACAGATCAGTGTTACAATGGCCTGTATCTTACCTTTTTTTGCACTTTAAATGTACATTTAAAGCACATTTTAACCCTCCTATTACCCTCAATTTAAAGACCCAAGTTTATGTATCAAGTACTTTGCTTATTTGTTGATCACTTAAATAGCCATTAAATAACAAGCCAAAATGATGCCAACCATGCATTTAGAGACATTAAACATTGAATGGGGTCAAACTGACACCAAAGATAATAGGAGGGTTAAAACACATATGGACATAATTTACCAGACAAAACAAGAGAAGAAACACTTGAAGTCAGACAGGTTATTTATTTATTTTTTACTGGATTTCTCCTCACGTTTTGACAGCTGATACCACAAAAGGAAAAGAAACTGTGTGTTTGGGTAACAACGGTTAAAACAACCAAACAATTGGATGACAGCGAGTGATAGTTTCCATCATTTAGACAACTTGCAGAAAGGAACGGACAGTGGTAAAGGCATTGGAATCACAAAGCGTGACTCTTTTTTCCAAACAGAAACAAGATGTTTTGCTAGTATGCTAGTCTCAGCCACAAAAGCTACATCTATGCTAAAAGATCACAGACAAACGTTACAGATTGTTTTAAATGAAATGCACTGTATGATATTGGTTTGAAAGGTGCGGGTAAGGCGCATTATAATTCTCCTACAGTGTAACGGTGATAAACTTGTAGCAGTTTGCAAACTACAAAGCAGAAAAGCATGTGAAATAATATGTGAAACCAGTTTGGCTGTGCACCAAAAGTAAGGTCACTTAAAGTTATTATGGCCCAATCACTTTGGCTTTTCTCTCGGTTCTGCCCCGCTTCTGAAATCTATCTATGACTTAGGAACTGAGAGGAACTCCTTGCTTTGCTCATAAACAGTAGGTCTGGGGGCTGACTCAGGCACTGAAGGGCTGGATGTGCTCTCCTGTCATTGACAGAGAGTTTTATTCTTTTGATGGCAGCACCATGTTCTAAAGATGTAAATTTGCCCCTCCTCTCTTTAGCAATCATGCCATGCTAGCGCAGGGCTGATTTTTCACTCCGCCCCTTTCTCCTGCACGCTCTCTTTCTCCCTATCAGCCTGTCCATCCCCTTCAGTTCCTTCATTGCCCCGGGTACGATTCCTTGCCCCGGGTTGGTACAGTTGAATTGCAGGTCGATCCTAAGGCAGGAACATTAGTTATGATTCATCACTAAATACATTCGACAACTATGAGCTGAATATATATGAATCTTGTTAGCATAATACAATTAGTGCACCTTATTCCTCAGACGATCCTTTCTGGCACTGTCTTCCTTTTTATTATCTTTTGACGGCTTTTCGGGATAAACGTTCCCAGAAGGTTCTCCAGCGTTCTCATGCTTCCTCTTCTCCCAGCCACGCTCCTTGTCCTTCCTCCCCTCCTCTCTCTTTTTGTAGGTGTTGTCTCCATCCTGCCGGTCTCTCCTCCTCCTTCGTTCCTCGTCTTGTTTTCTGATGCGCTCTTTCTCTTTCTGTCTCCTCTCTCGGTCTCCGTCACGGTTCCTGTGATCTTTATGTCCACCCTCCTCCGATCTGCATGAGATCACATTGAGTTTGCCACAACATAAGCATGCAACATCAACTTTCAAATTCGTATTTTCTTATTTAGCACAGTAACATGAATTCATTCATGATTTGAAGTACCAAGTGTTTTGAATAAGCATGAAAATGAAGTTTGATTTTAAACTGAAAGTTAACTGACCGGCCCCCTTTTTCTTCTCTGTGTTCACCGTTCTGTCGTTTCCTGACATCTCCCGCAGGAGCTCGATCCTCCTTCTGTTTCTTGGGTTTCTCTTTAGGGTTCTCAGCATCGCCATCTTCTGCTTTCTCTGGTTTTCTCAGGAGCTAAGAGACAAAACATCAGGCGTTAAATAATGTGGCACTGAAACACAGCTAGACTCAGCTGAAGTTGTGTGTTGTGTGTTGTGTGTAATTGTTTACTTTAATTTTTGGCTGTTCTTCTTTTGATTGGTCCTTATCCTTGTCAGACGCCTTTTCCCCCTTTTTCAGTTTCTCGGCTTCCTTTCGTTTTCTTCTGTCCTCTTCTCTCCACTTTCGCCGCTCTTCATCTCGCAGACGTTTGCGTTCCAGCTCTCTGCGCCTCCTTTCTTCCTTCTTCTCCTCTCTTAATCTCTGAGAAAGACAGAATGAACAGATCAGAAATGCAGTATTACAAATGCAGGTATATTTAAGATAGTACATCTTCTCGTTACCTGTCTATTCTTAAGGAAGTCCAGGAGAGGGGTTGTTTTTTTAACTGGAAAAAGAACATTTTAGGGAATTATTTAAAAATGTTTAAAGATGTATTGATTTAGCATCTTTGTGTAGAAACTGACAGCTGAGTTCTTTTGTCTTGGCCTCCATCTCCTCAAGTAAAGTTTCCGGGTTGGAAGGTGATTTTTCCTCGTCACCATTATAGATTTCCAAAAATTTCTTATAATCAGCATCTAATATGAAAAGGGAATACAATATGTAACTTCTAATACATAACAAAGTTAAACTGTTTTATGATCACATTGGAAAAACAGTCACCATCTTCAATTGTTCCGCTCTTGGCATCTTTCTTCTTGCTCTTTTTCTTAGCAACTTTTTGGAATGGTGCAAACTCAACAATAGCTGGATATTCTTGCCCTAGAACAAGGATAAATACATCAATCTCACAGTTCACAAGCAAAATAAGCAACACAGCCACAAGACATTGCAATCGGAACAACACTGATATTTCTAACACCACAGACTAGCAAGTAAACAGTAAGAAACCACATGAAACGTTAATGACATGCATCAACCAAACCTCGACTGTCAATGAAGACGTAGCCATCAAAACGGTCTCTGAAGAGAATTATATCATCTTGATTTTTGAAATTTAGATACGCTCTCGCAAAAAGATGAGGGTAGAGACTGCGAACAAGAAATTGTCTCAGTCAGTCAATATATAAAGGTCATATTGTACAAAAACCACAAACTTTTTTGTTAGTACAAAACTGCAGTTACAAACCTAGTATCACTAGAGAAAAACTCCAGGTAATCCAGTTCAGGAAGAGGCTGTAGCTGTTCAACTAGTTCTGCTTTACTTAAACTAGGAGGAAGACGTCTTATAACAATCTAATGTGGAATTAAAGACCAGAAACGCATTTTAGTATGAGAGAAACAATTAAATCCTATAACATCCACATGATACATACAGTCAAAAGGTTTGAGGTGGAAAACACGTATTGCATAAACACATGCAAGAATAAAATGGTGTTTGTTCTTACTGTTATTAGTGGCTGCATAACTGAACTGGCATTAAATATTACTGAGCAAACAAACAGCCAAACCACTGAAGTGACTGTAAACTTTGCTAATCGGACTGTAAGCATTTGTCATATTCAGCCAGTTTTACTTTAGCGTTTAAATCAAACAGCGAACGACATGTCAACACGATATTTCCAGCCCATCCACAAACAACAATGTACAGCATTTAAACTAAAAGCGATTAGCTGGCAAATGTAGGAGGAACGTAGCCGGCTAGCTTGCTAACAAACTACCTTTGTCATAGCCTCCTTCTTTTCTTTACTCGTCTTCTCTAGTTTTTCATTTTCGTCAGATTGTATGTCCACTTTCTTCTCTCTGGGACGTGTGTTTTCTTTGTCCTCCTTCATGATTCAAACTTTTAAGACGATCTCTGACTTTAAACGCGTCCAACTTTCGCAGCTGTTGTTCCGTATCACCAGCCGGCGTCTCTGATTGGCTACAGCTCACACTGCAAAGAATCTCTTAGCAAGGCGAAGCGTGTCCACTCTACTTCCGTATCGCCATAGACTCTCACTTAAACAGGCCTCTTAGAGGGGACGCGCTAGATTGTGTAGCTGGTGTATTCTGTATCGCTGTATATAGTGTCAGTAAATGCGATTTAGTTTGTTATTGACTGAAGTACACAAGGACAAAAAGACCAAAATGCCCTTTTTATGATGATTTTAAAGACCATTAATGGAGCAAATTGCATTGACTTGTGTCAGCAAGCAGACATTTAGAAGAAGCTTTTATTCATACCCCACACTTATTACAGGAACAAACACCCCAAAACTCAAAGACTTAAAGGTCTTGACACATCCTGACAGCAGTTCACAAAACTGTCACAGTCATTCAACAAACTTCTCAATGCATATTATAAAGTTTGATGCATCAATTTAACAGAGTTCTTTATATTCTTATATTCTTTATATCAAACGTTGTTTTTGTATTTTTTTTGCATAGTTTTGTCAGTTGGAGTTTGTGGGCTGTGGAAAGAATCTTCTAAGATGATATTTCGATATTTCAATATTCGGTTTGTCCAAATGCAGGTGCTTTTAACATTTTACTCTTGTACATCTTCATACTGAATCCAGTTTCTGAAACGTATATACTGTTAGTTCTAGCATGATTCAGAATGAAATAAAACTTTAAAGAAAGTTTACATGTATTTCTTTTATTTGTGTTGAGTAATGAATGATGGCTTTTCACAGTTGATTCTTCTAAAGCAAGGACCAGCAAAGAAACATTTTAACATTTCTGCTCATCTACCCTCTATATTTAAAGAGCTGCAACCTTTCACTAATAAAATCTGTCATTTGCACAAAACAGAATTCAAATAAAATGACAAATTTTGCAATTTTCTCAAATTTCTCCTTAAAGCACAACTGTAGTCACTGTCAACCAGGAAGTCATAAAATTGCTAATCTGTAATATTTCTGCTTATTGAGCTGCAGTAAAGAGCAATGACCACATGAAGTACAGTGTACAGACTTAACATTCACAGTGAACACACAAACAGACAGTTACTACACGTCTTAAGACTCAATTCTGTTGTGTTAAGAGAAGGCAGTTTGACTGTATATGTACAACATGTACAGCATTGAACAAACACTTATATCTTATTTGCAAAGTGAGAATTTAAACTGTATTTTGCTACAGTGACAATTAATTTAAAATCATGTACATTTATATGATGTTACTTATAAAGCTAAGTCTCCCTTTTGTACATTTGTGAGTTCTGTCATTTCTTGACAGGAGCAACAACAACACAAAAAGGCGGATGTATGTGAGATGTACAGATTTTTTACAGTCCTCGTTTCTCATACGAGTATTTAAGAGCTTATAACTTTGCATAATTCAAGCTAAGAATATTTCTGTCACAAAAGATTCTTTGAATTTGTGACCTGATTGTGTGCTTGACTCAATGCTAAAGAAATGTCACATATTACAGGGTAGATCTTAAAGATCTTAAACACAAGATTCAGCCTTGATACATTTACAGTTCTTTGCAATCTAGCTGCCGAAAAGTTAAAAATAACTTAATCATCTACAACTGTAAATACAGTAAATTCTAAAGACAATTATGTGCAAATTAATTGCAATATGAGACTCGCCGTCTTGTCACAACAGCAGAGAAGATGCAAAACAGAGACTCTGTGCCGCTCTCTGATGGCTGAAAATCACAGCGCATGAAAAGGAGATTTGCTGATATCACGAATAACACGCGTTGGCAAGCCGAGTGAAACTGTACAGGAAGCGCAAACATTTTAAGGCTTATCTGTGAAAAGTCTTGATCTCATTGAGGCTAGAAGCATGAATTTTAAATGGTAGGTTTGTGGACTTCAGCAAATCTGGTCAAAGTTTATGGTTGCATATAACATCTGCTGTAAAACGATGAATGGCGGGTCTAATGCTGTAGTCTCTTCACGCCGGTGAGATCTTTCAATTCAGAGACTCCTCTGTAGAAACTGTTTGTTCAGAGCAATGACTGTGACACTGATATCCAAAAACGCCCAAATGGCAGCACAATGCATTGCTTTGATTCTCAGCCTGGTCCCTTAGGGGCTGTATGGGGGGGGCTTCTCATCAGGTGGGTAATAAGGAGGCGAATAACGGGGTGGGATTAAATTCGGCCACATGTGACTACCTCCAGACTGGGATTCATCAGACAGGCCGGAGGAGTCGGGAAACATGCCGGCACCCTGTGAAAACATTTTACAATATTCACTATTTTTCCCATATTATTTTCATTGTCACGACAAAACAAAAGGTTGAGAAAATTATGAGCTAATTTTCATTTTGGGGTGAGCTGCACCTGTAATACTCTAGAGTGAATGCAGATTACCTGAAGGTCGTAGGCAGTGTAGGGAGGTAAGCAGGGGGCAGTGTTGTAGAAGGAGCTGTTGGAGGTGGTGGGTCCAGGAGTCTCTGGGGGTGGAGGTACAGGGAGAGGGTCTGGCTCACAGGAGTCTGGTGCTGCTGTGGGCATCTGCCAAAAACACAGAGACAGACTCAATGAATAATATGTGTATCAGTATTATCAATAAACGTATCAATACATTCATATAGTGTAGTACTGAATACAGCATATCAAAAATTTATGATAAATAAATGATATTTTAAGTATTAGTATCTATCTATCTATCTATCTATCTATCTATCTATCTATCTATCTATCTATCTATCTATCTATCTATCTATCATCTAATGTACTTTGATCTTACCATGTCTTTGAAACCCCCCAGCACTGCTGCAGTAATGATGCCCAGAAACAGAGCCACAACATTGAGGATGGTTGCAGACCACAGCAGATGGTAAAGATGCACAACATCCTGGCAGCTGCGGACCTCTGTGTACTCGTGATATCCCCCCCGCAGCTCCACCCGACTGATGTTCCAGAGAAGACACAAACAAACACATTAATGCACAGCATTCACGTAACCACACTTAAATGCAATGACACATTGGTGGCGGAAATGGCAGCAACAAAAAATGCATGACACAACTGCAATAATTCATGCAATAAAAGAAACAACAAAGATGTTTGCAGACCAGTGCACATCTTATGAAAGCATGAAATGGATAAATGCATCCGATTCCCTTCTTTAATCTCGCTGTCATATACGCTTTACATTCATGTCTCTCCTCAACTCTGAAAGAGGAACCAAAGAACACAAAATAAATGTTCCTCTCTTCACATGGAATGGAACATGAAGTACAAACACAGTCAGTACTTCAACAATAACACATGATGGCCTGTCAATGTCTTTGAGGGGCTAAAAGTGGAAAGACCTACTTCCAAATCATGGAGGACTTCCTAAATTTTTTCAAAACATCTTTATTCTGAAGTCCCATGAATGGATTCTCTCTGAAACATAAATAAAGACAATTCCTTCGAACAGAGCTGAGATCCGGGGAAGAACACACAAACCCAAATACAAGCAGATATAAACCAGAACAAAGGTAAAACAAAAACAGCGGTTTTATTAAGATCCGTGTTTGCAGAAGATCCTGCGAGGGACCGCATGCACATACTTGCCACAGTCGTAAAGGTCGCAGCAGTAGCAGGTGTTGCTCTTCACGCGCAGGTTGCAGGAGACCCGAGATGCGGTTGGACAGTGGACCTGAGAGACAAGCGCATGTTTAACTGCAGCTTCATGAGAGCATTTTAATGCAGAAACCAACTCACATCTAAATCAAACGATGTTCCACTGGAATAATATTCACATCGGCCAGCATACAGAGGCTTTAGGTCCTTTAAAACAAAGCACACAGTTTCAGACCTTCAGTATAAACGTTTATATTAGATGATTTTTTTAAACAACACGCGGCGCAGAAGAACTTACAATATGTCTTGCGGCAAACACTCCATCCACGATAGCGCAGCAGAATGCGGCCACCACGCCAAAGCTGATGAAGACGATGGAGGCCACCAGCTGAAAGCAAAACAGCAGTCAACTGTTTAACAGGCTGCAGGGGAGCAACAGCATTCACTGCATTCCCATGCATCTGCATGCACCTGACGCATTTCCTGTGAGTGAGAGCCTGACTGATGTCTACTGCCAGAGACTGGACTGGCTTGTTGTGTCTAGAATGACTTGTAGAGATGTTTGTAGGGGGACATCGTCTGATCACATTTACTCTGTCTGGTGCTGTGCCAAGTCTGAAACTTTCTTCATTAGAATTTATATATGTCACTCATTTTGTCTGCTAACCAAACCACCTTTTGTCTACAGCCACTGTGCAACATACTATACCAAAAACACAACCAAAGAACAATTTAGCTGCTCGTATTTATTATAAGAACACTTCCAGCATCATTTTTAATGCTCTCATTTACATGAATTCAAATCTCAAGTAATTAATTCTCTGCTAAGAACAAATCTAAGCGCCTTTTGTGTGTTTTAGCGGAAGCAAGGAGATCTGACATGTTTAACAAGGAAAATGACTTGCATTTAAGTAGTGACACAAAAATAACGTAGAATCTGTGTATCTTATCGTATCCTCTCAATGGGCCCAGTGTAAACCCTGCGCTCCCTCACCAGTAAGTATCCCTGTCTGATTATCATCCGTCCAGCCTCCCTCGCGCGTTCTTCATTTTTTGGACCTCCTATTCCCTGTGCGCTGCACTGCCTTCCGAACATTCCTGTCTGGACATCGGTCCCGCTCCGGTTACACTGAGCTATTTATGGGTCCATCCGAGCACAAGACCTGAGACACGCTCCGCTATCCCATCTTAACCCATGCGAGCCACTGTGGCCACCCCAAAAACAACAAATGTGTTCCCAACAACATCTTACTGGTTGTTGACACGGTCAATTAAATGATGGGACGCAAACAGCACAGAAATAATGTAAGAAAAATCCTTACCATCTGTCTCTTATTCTCGATCAAATGAGCTCCAATGATCCCGAGAAATGAGCCAAAGCCAAGCTGAAAATATCACAGGGATAGCCGTCACTACATTGGTGCACACATTTAAACGTGAACCTATTTAAACGTTCTCATAGGTTTCTGCACGTTCCCACAATGCCACTCAGTCATATTGTTTATTTTATGATGTGGTCAACCTTCAAGCTAAAAGGTGTAAATAAAATGAAGGCATGTCTTTATTATATCGTATTTCAAAACAGCCAGACCCTTAGGAACCCCAAGCAAACACCTGTTCCGTACTTAAGCTTGTATGTTTCTCGTGGTGTGTTGAGATTTGCTCTTGAATAATGAATGCAAAGCGCTTCCTCAATTTAGGCGCACAATAATGACATATTGGACGACAGTCCAAAACTGTGGTTGGTATAAGTGGAAAAAATAAACAGTGAAAGGTTTTTCCTTCACTCGATATTCATCACGAAGCCATTTATAGAACGAGACGGTTCTGAATACTTACAATGACTCCTGGATAGTAGCCGCCTACAGTGATGTTCTGTGTCCTGGTGGTAGCAGCCAGTCCAAAAACCAGGATGAGTATGGACACAATAAGGAGCATCGCTGTTACTATAATGGACTTTCTTTTTCTTCTCTTAAATGACCCTGAAACAGATTGAATTAGTAAGATGTCACATAACAACACACACGTCTGATAATTCATTCTTACCTGCAGAATGCAGACAGACTTTCGTTTAAGGGTAAAACAAGGTGATACCAAAAATATCAGTGATATGCAAACTATTCAGAAATAATATTTGACCCTGTTTTTTTTCCAGTGTCTGCAGTTTCACAGGCACAACCCAGAAACACAAACGTGATGTAATATGAGTTTTTTCCATCCCTACAAAACAGGCCACATGCAAATAATACAGTTAATTGGCAACGTATTTATTTGCATTTTAATGCATCGACGTGTTTTGGCACAATGTAGGTTACGGGACGCTTATACTTCTAGGAGTTATTATGAATAACATTATTAACAAATCAAACTATTGCACTTAAAATGTTTCCCATCAGGCTGCAGGACCTGCGGACTCGGTGACCTTGTACTCACCCATCGCATCTGAGATCGGTATGCGGCTGCCCTGCGCATTCAGCCCTGCTGGCATTTTAATACAAAAACATGCAGCATTAGTTACGACTTAAACCCAGTCAAAGAGACGCTTTTCCTTTGAGTTAATAACCGATACGTCGTTTCCTGTCGTGGCGTTATCTGACGCCGTCCGTCCCCCGTTCTCTCATCAGCATCTGCGCGTTCACAGATCCGCCACCCTCATCCGTGCGCACGGAGTACCGCAACGTGCACGCGCGCAGCACAGCCGACTGTACGATGCCTGATGCCGAGTGTATGATGCCTGTTTACTGGCATAACTTTGCCAGATCTAAAAATACAACCGTGTGTATCGTTGCACGACCACTTATCCGTATTCCTACCAATGCCATATATTTTTATTATTATAAGAGTTAACTCATATATGCATTATTTTCTGTTTACATAAAATAACATTAAATAGATGATACTGTAAGTTTCCCTGCAGAAATAAAACCAACAGTATCAATTACGAACCAACTATAACTACCCGAATAGCGCCATCAAGTGGCAACTAGGAAAACACCGTATTTTTGCTTTTGGGTTAGTGTGGTTAAAACAAATTCAGGTCGTATTTTATCCCAGTAAGAAAAAAAACAAACATGTTTGTTTATGTTTGGAGGAATAAAGCTTTTCCAGATGCATTAATCCTTTTGAGACAGATTCCCATTGCTGTGGGGGGGTGATAACGTATATGGAAAAATGTCATAAATTATGACAACACGTCCTCCCCCCTTCCTCTATTTCTCTCTCTCTCTCTCTCTCTCTCACACACACACACACACACACACACACACACACACACACACACACACACACACACACATATATATATATACACAGATGGTCAGATCAGTTATTTACTCTTTCACTTAACCCAACAATTTCAAAACATTCAAACATTTTAAAGCTATAGCTATATCGTTTGTCTGTCGCCATTACTTTTTAAGCCCATAAGCAAACCACCATCACAACAAACACAAACTCAATGAAGCATTTTTCTACAGTCTGCGACAACAGAAGGGACGGATTTTCCATGACGCCGGATCTTTTCAGGTTTCACGGAGCTCAACGTGATCTGTGTACAAACACGACACATGACCACAACTTTCTCCATGCATTACATCTCTGAACTCATCGTCCCACCTTTCCATGCGTCTCAAACGCGTTATGCAATAATATGCATGAAGTTTCTTCATAGACAAGAGGATCGATGGTGATGGTTTACCGTGAAAGTCATGCATGCTAAACCTTGCTGATGCACTTCCGGTGATGCATGCAAATGCAGATCTGGACTTATAAAGTTGCGGCTGTTTGCGTTAAGCTTGTTTCGAGGGACAGCGAGACTGTGTGTCGTGCGTGTGCAGAATTCACACAACACCAAAGCAACGCGTTGCCAAAAGGGTGAAAAAAGTTTGCATCCCACCCCCACTTTCTCCTTCCCGTTCAGCTTCATTCACTACGATGCGCGACTCCAAGATATTCGCACCCGACAATCGTATCAAGCAAAACGACTCAATAACATCCAAGCAACAATCTTCACCAAAACAAAGTTTCAGCCTTTAGTGAACGTCTGTCGTATTATTTTTGAGAGGTGGCTTTAATCGTTTTTCATTGCCTCTACAGAAAGAAACTCTTTTTCTTTACAGGGGAAAGCGAACCATTTCATCCCCCTTTCTTTTTTTCTCTCGTTTTTAACTTTGGTAAAGTCTGAGGAGTTGTGTGAGTTGTGTATGTGATCGGTGTAACAAGCGCCTTCATTCTTCAGTGGGAGACCATGGAGCGCGACTCCACCGCGGGAGGGGCGGACGACCTGCACCCGGATGGCCGGATTTCAAAACTGGCGAGTTGCTCATCGTCTCCTCACTATATTATCATCGTATCACTGCAGCTTAATGTGTTTGTGCTGCATCTTATTTCTGATCCTGTGTTGTTAAGCGTAAAATGTGTGTAAATTTTGGTGATAGATGTTGGTCAAATGCATGATTGTGTAACTTGTGTCAACTTTTTACCTTTAACTGTTTTAGTATTAAAGTAAAACTAACTTTTACTAAGTAACTATTAAAGGACTAACTTTATTTGAAACGCTTTTGAAACACTCCACTAACAAATTAAGAGTAATATGTTTTTTATGTGCAGGATATATAATGTTAAAACATTCAACAAAAGTTACTGCAAGACTTTTTAATAATATTGCCTTTTAAGAAACGTTAGCAAACATTCTGAGAACGTTCCCTGTTAGTCGGTTGTATTAGACTTGTTTAGGTGCTTGTAATAGTTTTAAAGAGCCAGTTTTGGTGATGTGTGAGTGTGTAACATCTGGTTGTGGACTGACCCTGCAGATCTCTGCAGCTGTGAGGGGTTACATCTCAACATGGGTCAGCGAGTGTGTGGGTTCTGTGCCTCTGATAGATCAATGGGAACGATGTCTCAGAACAGTAGAACGTCTTTCATTCACACGGAACGAGGCTCTGCTTCCAGTCTGTCGAACGACAATGTTTGTCCTCCTTTTCAGTGCTTTTTGTGAATGAAAACTCTGTTTGTTCCTTAGCGCGCTGGGTCACTTCATAAACACGAACTAGCCGAGGCCATGGAGGTGGAACAAGAAGGATTGGTGGAACATCAGCCTTTGGAACAAGATGATCTGAACTTTGAGAAATGGAAGCCCAAGCCGAAACCCAAGAGAACCTTGCATGAGAAAATTGACGACCTGAAGACGTACCTGTGGAACGCTGAGACTAAAGAGTTCATGGGCCGGTCGGGAAAGAGCTGGAGTGAGTAGCCAGTCAGAACTGTATATAAATGTACACAAACAGCTTAACGTTTGGCAAAACCAAGTTTTACTCTGACTGTAAGTCTTTAATCAATGATGTTCTGTGTCAAGTAGTCAAGTGAGATTATTGCTTATGCGTTTCAATCGTTATTTCCCATCTTAGGTGGAGTTATTTGTAGTGAGATAAAAACAGCTGAATTGCGTCTCTCCAGTCTGTGTGTGTGTGTGTGTTTGCATGTACACACTGTCACTGTGAATGTGTGTGTGTGCATGTCCAAGTTTAGTGTTTACATAGGTGCACAGATAGCTTAGAGACATCTTGACAAAAACAGACTGCCTGGGGAATAGTTCTCAGTGGGAGAGCGAGTGTCACAGTCCCATTGCTGGCCTGGGATCACATTCCGTTTACCCCTACCGTGCTTCCCTCTTCCTCGTTCCCAAAACCTCCTGACCCCCAGATCTGCTCCGTCCCGCTCTCACATCCACAGCGCAAGCTAACATGTAACGCTGTACGAGCGCTTTCTGTCCACGCTTAGAAGTTTCTTGGCAGCAAGCATTTTCTGAAGAAGTCCGAAGAGTCAGACATGACGGAACGGCCAATCGGTGCCGCTGACGAGCTGGTTGCTAAGCAACATCCCAAATTCCCATCGGGATGAGTGCGCTGAACAGTTACATGAAAATGTCCTGGGGACAACAGGGGGAAATGTCAATGCACTTTTTTTGCTCCCTGATTAAGTGCAGCTAAGAATTTTAGGAACATTTATAGGAACATCTTTGTAACATTTCCATTAACTAACCACAAAGTAAACATTTTTCAAGTTCTTTGAATGTTTAGTTTTAGTTTTTTT
>JBAJNP010008339.1:0-20473 GCA_036877545.1 Yasuhikotakia modesta | reverse complement strand
CAGATGATTAGGTTAATAGCTGGTTTAAAGAACCTTTTCATGATATGCTAATTTTTTGAGATAGGAATTTTGGGTTTTCATGAGCTGTATGCCAAAATCATCAATATTAAAACAATAAAAGGCTTGAACTACTTCAGTTGTGTGTAATGAATTTAAAATATATGAAAGTCTAATGTTTATCACTACATTACAGAAAATAATGAACTTTATCACAATATGCTAATTTTTAATTTTTAAGGACCTGTATTATTTGAATATTTACATACTTTACTGTGGTATTATGGATTTCACATAACGGTCTGTCTTCAAATAAATTGCCTTCGGTGAGCAGCTTGCATCTTTTTCTGCTTTGTGTGTAAACTTTAGGTAAAATCTGGTTGGGTGGTGGAATCAAACTCAGGGTTAGAACAAGCAATCTAACCAAGTGCAAAGGCAATCACTTATGTGTGAATTTAGAACATGTAGATTTTGCTTTATTTGGCAGTAAATTTACAATTTTTTTTACTCTACTCTCTAGATTTTAAAATCAGTGGGAAGAAGCCCTGCAAAGTTGTAAGATAGATGTTACATAATAAGATTGTGGTCAAGGTATTTGCATGTTTATGAGGAAAAGTAATTAACATCTGTCACAAGCACACAATAGTTTGTCTAAAAGCAAGCACTGCTGGGTTTCACCCGCATATCATTCAGAACAGATTAAATTGATCTATTCAATTTCTGCAGGTCACAGAAAGCTTTAATCAAGGTCATGATTTAAAAAGCACCTGAAGGCAATGTCGAAAATCTATAATGAATCTGACCACCCCTCTAAATAATAAGGTACGTCTGTTCATCACATGAATAATAAAAAGACAACACTGTGTGCTATACAGGGTAGCAAAAACTACATTTTCAGTAGCCAAGCTTTTAAGCAATTCAGCTTTTTACAAAGTAGTGCAGACTTATTGATATCTCTGTTGTCTTTGTGTGAGATAAATAGTACTGTTAATACACTTTTGGTACAATAAGATGTGAATATCATTTTTATCCCTTTAGTACTGTAGGTAGTTTGTATCTTGTTTTTTGCTTTAAGTTTTCCTGCAACAACTTTTCTAGCTGTATTCTATCCTATTTTATGAATTTAATATTTAAGCACCTTGTAAAACTGCCGCCTTCTTCAAATTTGTATATTGGCCTGCTCTTTAAATATGTATTTAGCTTCTAATTCAGTTTTTGGATATGTAATCTGCATTACCAGGATAAATGTGGGTGTATCTATATTTAGTACTGTTACAAATTATAGATTACTTTCTGCTAAGTGTTTCTAATATTCAATACAACTCATTTAAATTATAGAGAAGGGTAAAATGGCCACCTGTCTGGCAAAATATTTAAAAAGTTTTGCTTGAATGTGTTTTGAGAGCAAACCCTTAAAACTGTGACAAATTGCTAAGGTAATGGTTTTACTATATTCAGATTATTTAATGGTTCTTAGATATGAAGTGCAATGGCAGGGTAATGGCTAATGTATTGTGCTGTCTAGTAGGCAAGATACATGTCCACCACCTCCTTAAGTGGTGGTTGATGCAATCCTGTGAATTCACTGCAGGGCAATTTTCAGCACTCTGCATGCTGGGTGTCCACATTCTTTATTCCATGTGCTCCCACACATTCAGAGAGAGATAATAGAGAAGGGAAATCCAATTGTCACAAACTACGACTCCCAGAATCCCGTGCTGGGACCACGCCCGCCAAAGGTGGCGGCCATTATGCTCATTATGGACTAGACTTAAACTCTCAGGTAATGCTTTTTGGGGCAAAGTCTTGTTTTGCCCCGGCTAATGTTTGTAAGCGGTTTTCCAGTCTCTTGGTTTTATGGTTTTATGTTTTTGACTGATGATTGTTATCCGCCTGCCCTTGGACTCTCACCTGTACTTTGGATTACTCTTGTGTTTCGCCGCCTGCTCCGACCTGTGTTTGGACTCTTGTTTTGGATTACCTGTGTTGTTCCTGTGTGCCGTGTTAGACCATTGCCTGCCTGGCCATGTTTTCTTATAATAAAGAGTTGCATATAGATCCCCTGTGTACCGCGCATTTGTTACACCAACAACATGCTAGGTATAAGAAACACACCATGATGTGTGATAGGTCATGTTTAGATGCATTTAGATCCTGCCAACCTCAACACTCAAATTAAGTAAAATACAGTTTAAAAAGGCACTTAAATGTGTTACAAGGAGTTAAAACAGAATTTAATCAAATAAAAAAAAATCAATAGATTAGTATTATCTGAGTTACACTAATTATTTGGATTACTGTAACATTACAACATTACATTAACATTAAAAATCCCTTAGAGATACATAGAGATACATATTGTATCTCTACTGTGAGTTGTAAACTGTGGTACTGTATACTGTAATAAAGTATTTATAAATTATTTTTATACGAGTTAGGTGACATGTAGTTTCAAATCAATGTCTAAGGTGGACTATCAAAATAAAGTGTAACCAACCTTTTTAATTAGTGTTTAAATTTGTGGAGGCCAGCTTTTATGTGTCAGTTTCATTAAGAAATCCTTTAAATGGTCTTCTGGTACACTCAATACTAGCTGTGGTATTTACCACTATAGCTTTGTACTGTTTAAAGCAATAGTTCTTCACTGACTCGAAATTTTGAAAAATGATTCATAGCCCAGAAGGTTTTCTTAGTCATTTTATTTTGCACACAGGATTATGGCCATGACAGTAACAGGAAAAAGTGACTGAATCAGACTGAAAGAACTGAAGAACTGAAAACATGGTTGAAATAGTGGCATGTGTTTCATATTTGTACAGAAGAGTGCTGTTCTTAGTTTTAAATCTTTTAATGTATTGTAGGTAGAACAGCCGATTAAGGCTCTCTAAAAATCCATAGAGAAATTTAACATATAACAAGTTCAATTCCATGGCAGTGATGGTTTTTTTCATACTCTCAATTACACTCTTTTCCCAGTTTTTTAGTAAAAATACTGTTAAATGAGTTCAGTTATCAGTTAAAATGAGCATGTGTCTGTCATAGGGTTTTTAAAACACATGAAGTTTACTCATGTGTGCTTAACTTACAATGAATTTACGACTGACCGAGTCACATTTTGTATGCATGTTAAATCACCTCCTGAAGTGATTGGATAGTAATCTTTCTCGAATGCATGTTTTACTTCTGTTGGTGTTTTCATTTGAATAGCTACCCCTTGCAGCCTTATTTTATAAATCTCTATCTTGGAAACACTGATCAGTTACTTTGAAATACACTGTGATCGTGGCCAATTGAAAGCTAATTATGAGACTTTTTAAAGACTTATATAGTTTATAGATACCCATTTAAAGAAATTACTTCAATAAATGAACCCAGTAGGTAGAGCTCCTGTACTATAGATTCTGATGAGCACTGAAGCAAGCTGCCCCTCACCAGCACACTTCTGTAGTGTATTAAAAGGCGAGCAATATTTATTCATAGTTTTTTATCCCACACCCTACGAACCTTGGATGCATCAACTACAGAGGCTTAGTAGTATCATGTGGGCCAAACGCAGAAGGAAAATCCTTGCATTTGTCTGGAAAGTGACATCTTCAAAGCGTCCTGGATCTCTCAAGGCTTCTGAGCCCCTTCCTGTCATCCAGACAACTAAAAAGACTTTTGGATGTTTGTAATACAGTGTATTTTTTGTTTTGGACAGTGGATTTTATTCTTGACAGGTGGGGTTTGTTACTTTTTTCTGGTGTTTGAATAAAATGGGCTTTTAATTTGGCCAATGTCAATGTCTAAATGTGCCTGATATCTAGATTCATGCTTTTGGTTGACGCTTGGAGTCAAAATTGTACTTTAGAGAAACATTGTATGACAATGTAACGTGTTCCCTGTAAAATAAACCCAAGACAAAGCCTGAACAAAATCCATGGCTACAGATATCTGTAGGAAACAAATAATAATTTAAAATTCTCTGAAACTCATCTGTACTGATCATTACCAATTGTTTTAGTAGATTTTGACACTAGGTGAAATGACCAGTTAATTAGACAATTAGACACGTTTTCAGACAATGCTGAAAATGTTAAAATGTAGGCATATTGACTTGTCACTGGCCTTTTTTAACAGTTCAGGATGAATTTCCATAATAGAAAAGCTTTAACTGTTAGCAGATCGTGCTTTGAAATGTTTTAATGTTTTTGGTATTGTTTTGTAATAGGGCAATGCTGACACTATACCTACTGAAATATTGTTCATGTTGCAAAGTTTTCATCTATATTTCAGTTATATCCTTGAAGACAATGCAGTACAGACTGCACTGATATTAATTGTGTGTCACTGAGGAATAACATAAAACTTTTTAATCACCTATGAGAATGATAATAATATCCCTCTGCAGGCCATGAGTTCCTTTCAGACACACATTAGCTTAAAAGGCTTTTGAAGCTGTCAATGGGAGTTCTCTGTAATTGAAACAGGGAATTTTTGATTCCACGGATATGTTGATTAACTACTAAGTCATTCAGATAAACAGTCACCAAATCCCCAAGTGTAACAGTTCATGCAATTATAGTATAAATAACAAGCCACATTTCCATAACATATTTGTGTGTTTGGTTCAATAAATGGGTTCGCAATAAGAAACGAACAGTCATTTAGTTCAATTTAGTGTCGGCAAAGCTTACGGGAAATAACAATTGAAATATTCAATGCTTAAAATGAGTATTAAATTGAATAAATATGATTAGTATTGCAATGCCTTGGGTAGCATGTTGAGATGCATTTTGCACCAGTGGATGTAATTTTAGCTTGAATGAAGCTATGTAGTGCTTATCACATCGTGTTATGCTGCATCACAAATCTGGTGATTATAGTAATTAGTCGATATAACCATATTTGGAAAGCCATAATTGTTATTTACAGCCTCACACTTTCAATATAAAAAAAGCTGCCTTAGTAATGCTAATTTCATGTTTAAATATACAAAAATATATTAAATAAAATATTTGGTAACACTTACTGTATCTTTGATTTGTTACATGTACAGATATAATTGTGCTTAAACACAGATTGTTCTGTACAAAATAACTGTAGTGTAAACAGATAATTGAACAAGAAGTAATTGAAAACAAGCATCCAATATACATTGTGATCCTGACTACTTTAGTGAGATGAAGTGATATGATTACTTATTCAAGCATGCATTTCAATATGCGAGTCCAGCACAGCGACTACAGAAGAACAGTGTACAAATTTATTGACTGCTGACCTCAACGTGTCCACTATGGTGATAACGCCTACAAATCAATACAGAGTACTATTGGTAAGACAATTAAAGCTGCTTTTCTAGTTGTGCTTTACAAGGTGGTCCACAGCAAGGGCAGATCTTTGCTTTGTCATTGTAAGTCTTTATATTAATCTGTGTAATGTTTTTACAACAAAAACAATAATGAAATGTCATTATTTGGAATCACTACATCATTTGCACAACCTTTGGCCAGCTTAATTTAGGATTTATTTTGAACTCACATTTTGAGTTTTTTAAAACAAGTATAATTACGTTCTGCACAGTTGCTTTAAGTCTGTCAGCAAAACAAGTGTCAGTCACAGCAAAATAAAAACTTGACTGAGTTTGTGTCATAAAGATTAAAATAACAATCCAGCCAAAGTCAAGCCATGCGTCACATAACTTAATCATGAGTGAATCTTTTAAAGTTTCCAAAAATGCTCTTTGGCTGGTAAATTCTGGAGATGAAGCCTCTATAAGAAACCGGTAAGATATAGTAGACATATATGCTCAAGTTTAAAGTGTTAAATAAATTTACCACATCATTTTGCAGCCTTTTGTTATGACTGCTGAGTGGTACAGCTGAATCTTAGCATCACTGAGCTTCATACAACAAGAAAACATACAAGGTAATCAGAAAAAAAACACCTAGACAACAGTAATGTCCAGGGGAGTTGTGCATAACAGATAAAGCTACAAACAGATACTGATGATTCGGGAGGCAATACAATGGCGTTAAAAACCAAGACCAGACTAAAGTCATTTATTATTTAAGGGAAGTTATTTTAGAAATCTTGTGGAATGTACAATAAATGTTTGTTATGTAACATCCTGATGGAAAATGTGGCCTATTATTTATTGTAAAGGCTGTCAAAAGATACAAACAAAGCAAAAGTAGTAAAGAAAAATGCAATACATAAATTATAAACTAGTCCGGCTAGATAATCTAATTTGTGTTCACATTTTTTTCACATATTTTTATTTGGTTCAGTTGTTTAAAAAAATATAATAACTGTTTATTTAACCTTGCAAACTGAATCTACTTCGACCAACTAATGTTCTGTATCTAGGGTTACAACCAACTGCTTTTTCCTACTGCCAGCACATGCATACAAATTAACAGTTAGAGGAAGGATTTTGCCCAACCCTGAGAGCATGACAAGTTTGGAAATTGAATTTAAATGTATTCCAAGCCTTACCTAAACCCAGACCTGAGAGGAAAAACACGGCTTCAATAGCATGCACAAATACTTGCACATCTCTACAAAAATGGCAAGATATAGATGCTAAGGCTTTCTTTTTATTGTAATACACATATACTGAACTAGAGTGAAAATGCCATAACTTACAGATGGCTGCGATAGATCATACTCATCTTTAGCCATATTTTGTATGCTCAATGAGTGTCAACAATTCAAAGAGATGCCACATCCCATCTGTGTACTGTCAACTTTTCCACACTGAAATCTGCTGGTATAGAAACACCTGTTTTATTTCACACTACTGTTTGTAAAGCCTCATTCTGCAGCCTCCATTCGACTCTTTCACTGCTATTCCTGCTGCTTAATCGTAGCTTATGTTGTCATCCACTCGACATCTGGTGATTTTGCTGATGTGTTATCTTTGATGGAGTCTAATGTGGATTGTGTGCACATCCTCTCTGAAATGCTATTATTACTTGCTCCATCAACTTTTCGCAGCCATCCTTGACTGCTAATGGGTGACTTTCGCTTTAAAGTAGCAGTTCAACATTCTGACATCTTTAACTCATTTACTCCTTATGCTTTTGTTTTTCTGTGAAACACAAATTCAGCATTACAAAGATGTTTTCCATATATCAAAAGTTCAAAGTGACAACATCTGTCAAGCTCAAAAAACACTATAAAATAGTCTCTATGACTCATTGTGCATCGGTTTACACTTCACGTCACTTTTACTAGAGTAAGGGCAAAAATAAGTAAATAAAGATTATAAATTTGCATAAGGTGTGGTAAAATCAGGTAATCTATGAGGGGCTTTTCTGCTTTGTTGGACAATCATATAAAAATATAATTTAACACAAACTTTGTGAGTAGCGCTGTAGGTTTGGCAGGATTTTGAGCAGCACTACCAAGAGACGCTGAGCAGCGATGCTGGTGTATGTACACTCATAGAAAACAATGTTTGTTTTTTAAAAATGTGCAATGATGCAAGACTTCTTGTCTGGTTTGTGACTCCCTTTATAGTTAGCAGAATGTCTAAAATAAACTATGGACATAAATTGTGAGAAAAAGATTTGTGTTTCAAAAAAACAGCATACAGGTTTCAATTTAAATTACTAAAATCTATCCTAAAAGCATCTTCATGAAATTTCTGCTTTATTCTTCAGGCATTCAAGGCCATTGATGATGGATGTGTCTGTGATATATAATGATTAACTGAGTAATGATGGATGAACAAAATAAAAGATATACTGATCCTCATAGAATGACCCAGGGTACAGAACAGAAGATGTAGACATCAGTTTCTGACTTTGCGTATGTAGATTTATTGACAGCCCAGAGGGTGAATGGAGTACTAATAAATTAGCAGGAATGATTTCTTTCCTAATGTCACTTCCTTAAGGAACCAGCTTGTTTCATTCCCAGCTTGTCAAAGCCATTTGCTTTTTCCATGGTCTACAAAAGTGTTTGTTTTACCAGCTGTAATTGGCTGTGCATGACTTGAGATTGACACAAAGCACTACTGAGGAATCAAAACAAGAGTAAATTGAAATCAATGCCAACATCTATATGCAGATGCACTCGCAGGATTTATTTAACATTTGCTAATGGTGTCTGGCTGAGGTAGGAATGATTTTGCCTTATTTTACTTTTAACAGAAAAACAGGTGAGGTTGAAAGGACAATTATATAATCTCTCTCTGTTGAGCTCTATATACCTCTTTAATGAGACCAGTCACATTTCTGACGATGGGGGGTTTTGTGAGCTGCGTTTTAAGAAACTTGCTGTGACACGTCAGCATTACACTCAGATTCTGACTAGTTTCATTATGGAACACAATTAAGGAGAACGTCTCAGTTACTGTTGTAACCCTTGTTACATTGAGGTTTGACATATGGAAGCCCAAATCACCTTTGAGTGAAAGAAAACCAGTCAATGAACATTAGCTGGTAAGATTTGCATGCCAGGTCATACCTACCCCTATAGGAATAGAAGTCATTCAGGTTTGTGCTGAGGACCCAAGATGGTCTTTTTTTAGACTCATTTGACACTACATCAAAATCTGTATAAGATCTGTGTACAAACTTACAAAAAATGGCTTTTTTCAGAGATTGTAGAAATTTGCAAAGGTGTTGCCCAGTCTGCAGCGTAAAGTCTCAAACTCTACTTCTTTTGAGTGAGCCCTTATAACAAGGGAGCATGAACATCCTGGGCTTAGTACACCAGGCTGATGGCATCCAATATCCAGTTGGTCAACAAAAGCTTGAAAACAGCTTCCAAAGCAGATAATGAACTGTGCAGAACTCCTGAAGCTCTGTGAACAGACTATTTAAATGTGCAGACCATGAACAGGACACAGCAAGCAAAGAATGGGCCTGCCCCATTCAGGGACAGTGCTTACAGGTTCACCACCTGAATTTTATCTAAGTAAGGTTCTCAAGACCACCTAAGAATCAGCTGGCCTGAACCCTAGGCATGTTTCATGGACCGAAAATGCCTGCAGATGAGACCCCATATGTCACTCTTGAACATTACTGACTGAAAGTAAACATAAGAAGACCTTTCTTAGTGGAATAGTGACGTAACTTTACCATATGAGTTTACCTTACATTCCATTCATAGATGCTCTTTGTGTTCTGTTTATGTTTTACATCTGTCTGCTCACTAGGGCGATTTCATTCATATTTGTAGGTAATTGCATGTAATAAACATTTTTTTTTATGATGGGAATGGTATATCACCTATCCAAACATACAAAAATTACCTGTGTGAATCTTAGAAATACACGTTCTGTACAACACGTTCTGTACAATTAATTATGAGACATTTTGGAGTGCGGATATAATCATCATACACTTATCACTCACAAAGTGTTTCACATCCCCAGCCCTAAAACTTTAACTTATTTGTTCACACTTTGATTGAGCTACTATTAAGAGTAGACACTTAGTGCTACAATGTTTTAATAGACAAAAAATAAGAAATGTATGCTAAACAAAAAAGTCCAGCTGGGCCTAGTTTTATGTTAGAAACAACCAGGGCAGATTTGTTCTACTCTTTCACAAGAAAGAAGCCTCAACAAGTTTCAGCTCAAAACATCAAAACCTGTCTTTGTATGAAAAAGTAATGTAATGTATAATGATAAAGCTTTGAGTTGTCCCCACTCACAGGCTGCTAAATGATAAATTACCTCATTTAAAAGAGAATGGATTTAGGCTGTTTTGTTCCGGGCTACATCAGGAATGACAGCAATATGCTTAGCAGCTATGGCAGCTTTGCATCATATATTCTATACTCTATTCCCCTTCATAATCTCAGTCCACATTATTTAGATGGACAATCTGGACAGTCAATGTGAAACACTGTTCCTTAGACATTTCATTTTAATGACACTTTTCAAGGGAAAAGATACTTAATAAGAAATGTTGTAGGCTTGTTTTTGTACAGTGGGATTAGATTGGTTTGTTTGCAGTTTTGTAACAAACCGGAGCTTGTGATTGGTGGGGGAGAGTTTAAATCAGCTGAGAAGAAAGTTGTTTTAGTGGTATACATTTAATCTATAGAGTAAGATAACAAACAAAAACATTTTCAGGAAAAATATGACTATGTGATGATAAATCATGCACAATAACACAAGACCAAGAAAGTAAATAGAGTAAATTTCGAAATCATGTTGTTTTTAAACAAGGTGTAGGACTGTTGTTCTGCAGTGTACCGTTTCATAAGGAACAAAGCAGACCTATTTATTATTAAGTTGTAATGATCAGAAGTACATTTTTTCCAATGGCATGACAAAGTATGCTTTCAGCAGCAATTGTATCTGTAAAAAAAGCAGTAGCAGTTTCATTGTTTCTGAGAATGCATTGTACATCTGTGATTGGGTTGAGAACCCCAAAAGGCAGCTGGCAGGTCAAGCGTGCTTTGGAAACACTTTGGAAGTGTATTGATCTACTACATTACATTTCAATGCAACTTCCACTTTCAAGTTTGCAATTATTTAGGTACACATCCATCAGTGTATTGTAAAGTTGATTACACAAGCATATGGCATCATTGTGTGATCAAAAGCTTTCTAAAACCAGTCCCAACAAAATTTCTGAGAAGTTTAAATTTATGCATTTGGCGCTTTTCTTCAAAGTGCCCTGCATTGCATTTAGGGTATGCTTTTTATCGATTCATGTGTTCTCTATGAATTAAACCGACAATGTTGCCGTTGCTAGCATCATGCTTTACTGTGTGAGCCATATTGTGGCACAAAATGAATTTGCTGCAGCATTTACAGGTTTTTATGGGCACACTGGGCATATTGTAAAAGTGTTACTGTATATTGGCTGCATATGCTTTGTTTCTCAAACAGCCTTAACAGCTGCTATGTTGTCAAGGTCATTTTTTGTTATAATAATTGTTTTATATGGTACAAATAAACATATTCAAAATGGTAGTAACATATAACAGTGATGTCCTGCACCATTAAGTAGGACATACATCATCACAGTCAAAAGCATTGCAATTTAGCCAAAGCTGTGCATTTTTTTTACAAAAACAGGTGCTGGTGACTAACCTTCACTTCTCGTGTCCTCAGGTCAAACGTGTGGTGGCCTGGTACAGGGACTCAATGGAACCATAGAGAGTCCTGGCTTTCCCCATGGCTACCCAAACTATGCCAACTGTACATGGATCATAGTTACCGGAGAGCGGAACAGAATACAGTTGTCATTTCACACCTTCGCTCTGGAGGAGGACTTTGACATTGTCTCCATCTATGATGGACAACCACAGCCAGGAAACCTGAAGATGAGGTGAGCTCTGCATTATTCACTTCAAGGCACAGTTGCTACACAGTGCCCTTGCTTTGGCCCTGTGTACACGGTCAAATGCGTTTTTATCCTTTTGATTTGCTTGTAAAGGATATGAATGGTAATTGGAAAAAAGATTGCATTGCCTGTTTCTCCCAACTGGGAGCATTGTGTCAAATACTTAGGTCTATGCACAGGAATACCCTGTTCTGTTAAAATTGGTCTGACTGCACATTATTGAAATACAAATTACCACACACCCTACCATCAAGAGGAGCGGAGACCTGGCACCTATCAAATGTAGTTTGCAGAAGAAGAGACTGTCGTTATAATTCAAATTTAGTGTATAACGTGAGCAGAAATACGAAATTTGCCTTAGCCAGAAGTTTATTTATGGTTTTTAAAGAAAACTGGTAGAAGGATATATTAGGCAGCATTTTGGAGCCTGAAGTGTCTAATGGATTAACAAATGATTAAGAGAGACAAAACTCAAAGTGAAAAGACTAGCTGAAAATGGACTATCTATAGTTGCAGACATACAATGCTTTTAAGTGTCAGATGAATTATGCAAGGATTTGCATAAAGACAGAACTGAGACACTTTCATTGCAATGACTAAGCAGATGTGCCCATGGATAAGGCTACCCATCACATCATAAAGGGTGGGAGTAGGAGCAAAATTTGGCACATAGCAATAGCTGCATTTATGGAGTTGGTTCTATTTGCAGATGGACTCATTTCCTATCTATTTTTTTAAATTATTTTTTTATTCATCTTTTTTAAGTTTTCTCTGTAGACACATTTATCAAAGCAACCTTTCAGAATGCAAACCCTATGCACATTCTCAAAGGTTGCTTTGGTAAATATGTTTTTTTTTTTGCAGGTAGCAAATATAAAATGCACACATGAAAAAAATGTGAAAATTAAAAATTGTTAAAAATTGACAATGTAAAAAAGTAAACGTTTTGCAATTATAGTTTGTTTATATAAAATAAATAATAAAATAAATAATTTTTTGTCACTTTTATCAAAGTGTAAAACATTTCTCTACCTCTAACAACAAAAATGATTGTACCCTTAAATCACTGTGAAATGATCTGATGAGAAGAAAATAGCCACATAAAGTAAAAAAAATAAACAAATAAGTAAATCAAGTCTCACCTTACATTCATTTGTTTATTTAAATACGCTGTATGGCAGGAAATGCATCCGACTATAAAGGCTCAATTGTTTTATTTTGGCTTCAACCCAAATGTGCCATTCATTATTAGTTGATGTGGATACAGTTTACTGCATCTTTATCCACAGTTTATACAAGGACTGTTTCAGAAAACAGTGCATTTTGCATGTGCAACAGTTGTGACCTGTCATTTCTAATATTGTTTGTAGTCTTGGCTCTGTTCAAATATCATTTCCTGTCACAGTAGGAGCGAGAGATGTATTAAGATGGCCCAGAGTTGCTATGCAATAACTGTTTTTAAGATAAAAACAAAGAGACTTTATTTCTACTGCACTTTTGACACTCCTCTGAGGCGTTGTGTAGTAATACATCAACATCCTAAGGGAGAATATGAACACATATTCTTGTGTCAGTGTTACCAAAAGACAAATAGTTTTAGAATTTTCTCTGCATTTCTGTGGGAGGAATCAATTGAGTTTAGTGCCAACTGTTCGCAGTCCCACTTGAAACATTTGCTTATAATGTTGCATAACATGGATATGAGTGATATAAATCATGTCCTTTCCAGTTAATTCACATATGCATGCATTTCCATTCTTTGTTTTTGTTTTCTTCTTTGCATTCAGGTGTCAGAGACAATTCCCCAGTGATTTGTGCAAGACATTAGGACTTATTTTAGTGCAGCATATGTCATTATAAAATTATTTTAGCATGAAATGTAACGAAAACTTCTAGTATATAACATGCACCAATGCCTAACTAGAGAATCTCAAATTCATTTAGAAATGAATTTAGAAATGGGTTACTTTTGTATTTTGACAAAAACAAAAAAGCAGTAAAAATAATATTATAAAATTTTAATAAACTCATATTAAACTGATAATGTCAAGTTGTTATTTTGCATGCTAATTGCTAATTACATGTTAACAACAATAATATGTTGACATTACTTTTTTCACATTAGCCTTTGTTTCTGTAATTATTTGTTGTAAATAACTAAAACCTGTCTACCATCAACCACCCAGCCTTAGCTGACAGTGTGCAATTTTCTTTTTAAACACCATTGAATCATTGGAAATCTTTATTGCAACAGACCGGTGGGTATTATTTTAAGAGGTTGTAAGACTAATCCTCGATCTCTAATTGAGGTCTGTAATTGTCTCTAATCAGAATGGCTTTGTTCACAATGTGGTGCAGAATATTGATCAAAAATTCTGTTTTGGAAATTTTACGTTTAGGAAACATCCACCAAGCTGTTTATAAATAAAATAAGAGACAGTCTACCAGATTTATAGGCTTTCCATCTCATTAATTTATCTATTGACAAAAGTTTAATGACATTTTTCTTGCCAAGTTGCATGAGAAACCTACCATGGGGTATTGCATCTCTTTTCCTTAAAATGATGTGAGTACAACATCACTGTCATCATGAAAAGGATTATAATGCAAATATCATAAAATTTAATCAAGTAATTAAGTCATGCGCTCGTTGTCTTTACCATCTTTCTTAAGAGGGTTATTATATATTCCCCTCCCTCTCACAATCTTGTAATACTGTAAAAACTGGGATATATCAAGTTCATATTGTCTTAAATCTCTGATGGGTGTCATCATTAATTAATTACTTCTGAATTATAATTATCTGAGGGATTTTAATGAGATTGGTTTGGTGATTGGTAATTCTCCAGGTCATATTTCACTCCAATATCAGAAGAAAAAAGAGTGTAATTATGTTAAAAAGTTAAAAATTGCAACTTCTAAGTGTTTTTCCTTAATTCATTCTTTTTAGATTAATTCTCTTTAGCTATTACTCGCCTAATGTTTGCAAAAACAGTTTAACAGATACTACTATTATGTAAATTCTATCTTATACAATATATCATGAATCATATACTGCATTTACATTTAAATCATATATATAACCATATATCATAATATATATTAAATTTGCATGTATACATACAGTATGTAGCAATACATTGTAACAATGCAGTAAATCGTAATTTACCAACAGCTTTGCTATCTTTAGGCAGAAAATACTTACTTTGGCTTTGACAGGTTTTCTGACCCAATAACATCGGATCACATCTTACAGTAATTTTTGTTTTAACAAGATCAGTAACCAGTTTATAGAGAACAGTGTCATGTGAAATTAACAATGTTAGGTGTTATTCTATGAGTCAGTGGCTGAATTGATGAAATGTGAAAGC
Source organism: Yasuhikotakia modesta (assembly GCA_036877545.1). NCBI lineage: Eukaryota > Metazoa > Chordata > Actinopteri > Cypriniformes > Botiidae > Yasuhikotakia > Yasuhikotakia modesta. The sequence goes on along the minus strand of JBAJNP010008339.1, from coordinate 5,811 downwards.
AGTGAGGCTCAGTTGATTTTGAGATTATGCAAAATTGTTTGACAAGTATCATTAGAATCTGAGTACAAAATTAGAATGTAAAGATAAACACATGCTTGAAGCAGAATTTTTTGAGGGTGGATGATGTGATGGATTGCACAACAAATGTTCAGTCTGATGATGGTATAATGATGTATTACGCTGAAGGTGATAGTCAGAGAACATTCAGACAGAGGCACTTCTCGCTAATGTCATTTACCTTGCATACAGTAGAAAACTAACTCCTCTGGCTGTGTAGCATTACGTTTCTGTTACGTAACTCACTCTCTGCTAAAGCTAATTTGGCGGGAGCTGTTACCGGTGGGCATGTGTGCCACTCAGAGGAGTCAAACTTTAGCTCTCTGCTGTGCGTCTCATGGGCCATGATAGAGCTGTTTCTTATGGGCTTTGGAGACTGACACCAAACACACTGTGACCGCAGTGTCAAGCTCGGTGCATAACACAAAAGTGCCGTCTGTTAACTTCACAGTTGGTCGGTCTCTGCTCATGGATTCGCAATCTATACAGGGGATTGTCAATCACTGACTTGGCTTGCTGTGTCTCCCTGCCACCAGGTGTCAGTGAAGCCTCAATCCAGACCTTTTCCTGCTAATGAAATGGCAGCATCTTACATGCACAAGAGATAGGGTGAGAGGGAAAAAATGCAGAGAGATGCAGAGGCATGCAGAGATAACCAGTAACTTGAACAAATCCAGCACACCGGATGGAGATTCAAGCTAGCTGAACTAAGAAAGCATTTTGTAAAACCGAGAAGTGGGGAGGTGGCTTTATGCTGCTAGTCTTATTGTTATACTTTGATAATTCCATAAGCTTCTTTATGCATGCACAGAACAGATATCAAAAGTTTTTTCCTATCACCACTTTCTCACATCTGAAAGTTGCTTAAAAAATAAAAAGACAAGAGGAATGTGTGTAAATGAGGGTGCAGGAAAAGAACAAACAATCAGCAAGCTCAGAACAGGCAAGTGATCTGAGTTAACATTAGGGTTAGTAATAGAGAACCATTTCTGTTTTTACACAGTCTCAGAAATAATTGTTTTTCATGGCATTTAAAGCAGTTAGCAAATCTACCAATATGAGTCTAATGAGCCGGTTCTTTCTGATGAATTCAAGAAGTCTGAAAGTCTCTCAAATCGGGTGTCACTGTTGGACCCCCTGTAAGTGCACAGTCTGCTAGCTGCTATCTTTATTCAAGGACTTTTTTCAAAACTTTTTGAGCCAATCAATTCCATATGACTAGACAGTCTGGTTTCCCACTTCAGGAAAATGACAACAGTGATTAGCTGATGGCACCACATGAATGCGTGCAGCACCCTCACTAATGACTTGATGATAAAAAAAATGCAGACGGAGAAAAAGTCCATTTAACACTTCCCAGCCTCCCCAGAAGAATTGTTAGAAAATTGTCAATGTGGCCGAGGGATTGCACTCGGAACCAGCACTCGGAACCAAATGTTGTTTAACAATTCTTTTCCCTAGTTAACATCGAATAAACTGTCACACCCATGCACAAACAGTTAATCCGTTGACGCGCCACATGAATACTGCATCAGGATCTCACATGTTTCAGGTTGCTGGGAGCAGTCCAGAGAGAGCGCTGAGCCCACAGCAGAAGAATGCATCACCTCTCTCTGACTGATAGCACACATCACCAGCATGGCTTTATGCACATCAAACACCTGCCATGGTGCATATGCTCTCCTCTGAGGAAACAGTTGCTCGCAGGCTTTGCAAAATACATACACAAGGAGCGGCAGCAGAGATGAGTGATTAGACAGGTAAAAAGAGGAGTTACAACTCTGAAAGGAGGTTTGAAATATGCCTGGATCTGTTGGTGATGCATGGCGTTATGAGAACAACATTCTATATATGCATGACTTGAAAATTTTGATTACCAGTAGTTGTTTTGACAGACTGAGATCAAGCCAAAATAAGTCATGAGAAATATGATGCAAGTTATTTTTTAGATGCTTCCAATACTTTCTTCTATTACAGTTCAATGTGCAGAGAGAACAAGTAGGACATTCGAAAAACTGACCAAAAGACTGTCAATGTTTACATTCACATAAATGGGGTGCAATTTGTATGACATAAAGTGTTGCTGCCCATTTCGAACATTTCAAATTGGTCACTTACAACTAAGACAAAGCCTAAGAAGATTGTTACTTCAAGAGATCGTTAACCATTTGTTTCAATTCAGTAAAATATTTTTTTTTACTCTTCGTACTGCAAACATAAATACTGCATAATAATACTGCATAATCATACGGCATCATTTATGTGTGACAGCTGCACACAACAGCACAATGAGTTGCAAAATATGGGTTATAAACTATATATTGATTTGTATTAATAAATAAAGAAAGAAATTAATTAATTTCTTTAATTATTTTGTAAAATCTGGATGTCTAGAAAGAACAATATTGCCTTCAATGGGTTATGGAATTTAAGGTAATCCTTTTTGTAATACCTATATAACCAGAGTGTGACAGAATTTTGATGTTCCAATGTAAGGATGCAGTCTTTAATGTTTTAGTTAAAAATAAACAAAAATCAGGAATTGAGCAAGTACAAAATACTTTAGTGTTTAGAACTTTCTCTTTGTTGTAGAGCGATTCATAACTGCAAGAGTTTTATAATGATTTATTATTTGACAGAAAATGTGTGCTTTACTCTGCAGATTACTTATATATATTTTTTTTGAACTAGGATGGCGATAGAGAGTTATGGAGCTTTAATTTTTTATTTTTACATGCTTGGTCAGTGTGGCTTTGCAGAGCAATGGGATACAAGTGTTTACAAAACCTGTTAGAAGCAAGTGGCACAGAAATTACACACTTCACCTTTAAACAAATGATGGTGAATGCTTGAGCTGATTTAACCACAGACATGTTTTAATAGCATACACTTACCTAAACTCAGCTCTTTTCACGTTAATGAAATGCAGGCAATGTGTATTCGGAAGTGGATAACCTATAATTAGATGCTTTTCAGTTGTTTGTGAGAAATGCACTTTATCATTTGATGTGTTTGTAGCACACTCTGTACGAAGTGTGCATTTCTATAAATGTCTGTTTGGTAAAGGGCAAAGTAGTCTATCTTGAGTTGAGGGACTAATTGTAATTGCTGTAATACTTTTTGCAGAGTGATTTAATATTTTAAGCTGAGTGCTACTATAATTCAGCTTATGCTTTTTATTCATTCTTTTCTCTGTGTTCACTTGTTTTTGGTTATATCTAGAGCTTCAAACCCGAGTGAGCTGCCTTGCTTCCTGTCTACATACTGTCTACTTCCTTTTGTCTACTCAGAGAGCTACCTCTATGACATTTTTTATCTGAAATATATGTCATTAGTGATTAATCTGAAACACTCTACACTATAGTTCACCAAATATTCAAAAAATATCAGCAATGATGGCTTTTTTAATACTTTAATGCTAAAGTGATACTAAATACTATTTATACAAAAAATAGCATCGCTAGCCATCTTGAATATACTTTATTTTATCATATTGCATACAAAGGACACATGTATTCTGGCAAAAACAAAGTATCTTATGGCAATGTTCAATCTTGTGCTATTGACAAGGGGGATTTGTGTTGCACTGTATTCTGAGCGTTGTAACTTAAAAAGGTTTCATTTACGTTGATTAATTATGACAGCTGACTGACCTTATCTTTGTGCAGTGCTGCTTTGCTTTGACAATTGTTTTGTGTGGAGGGCACCAGACATACAGTGAGTGTGCATTTGTTGTTTTTCGAAGAGCACAGTCATGTCTGTGAATTTCACCAGCAGGACATCACGGAAGTGGAATCTTCATCAACTGCCTGCTGTCAGTGTGGATTTGGTGTGCAAATATTCCTGGATGTTCACAGCAGGATTTTCACAAGGAAGATCTGACCACATATTAATGTGATGAAACCGTTGCAAGACACTGAACATAGTATATTTGGGTCAGCCATTCACGGCTGAACATTGACACACATTTTGATTTATTGCAGTTGTCTCAGGCACATTTTTTCTGCAAAGATGTGAATATGAACGTGAATATGTAGTGCAGGCAGTTTCCTCGTCTAAATATTTAAGTAAATTTCAGAAATGTATCTGGGTCATATTTTAGTTGCTTAAACAAACTGAAGCCTTTTTTAGTACAGTATGCATTGTGCACAAGTACATTGTGATATATATATATATATAAGTAGTATATAAACCTTGTTTATTAGTATAAAATTTATATTTGAGTTAAATGACATTATATTATTTTGTTTACTGTTATTAAGCAGGATTAACACTTATATATACTTGTACATGTTATGTAATAAGAATCTAAGGGATTATTTGTCATGAAAATACATAAACATTTTAAGAGTCCTACAGTTCGTTATGTCAAACCTGCAGTCAAAACTGTGACAAAGCTGCTCAGAGACTTTATTCAGGGTTTATTTCGGCAAAGCATACAGTTGGTTCATTTTTACTATCCCTAATACAATGGAGGTGAAGAAAGGGTATTTCAGGATGTAACATTCTCCATAGTGATTTTTTAGTCTGAAGACCCTGAATAGGCCTGCATTTCCACACACACACCACTGGAGGCACTTGAATAAGTCTAAACTGTTTACATAATGGCTCCACAAATAATCACACACACTTTGCATCAATAGAAGGCTAGCTGAGAAAACACTGCTTTCATCAGTGTGATTTAATGAGGGTTATGTTTGTGTAGGCTTTGGGAACTGAATACGTCCCTGTGTGTAAATTAGATTTCAGGTGGCTGTTTCTAGAGACAATTGACCCAATAATTTGTCAGCCCCATTGTGATGTCACCACACAGTCTCCTTTTGGCTCCTTTCTGAAGCTTGACTGTAAAGAGTGGAGAATTCAGCTTTGGGCTGGAGGGGAGCCAAATTGCTTGCCTCTCTTAACGCTGACTTTGCGGGCCCATGAATAAATGATTTTTCCAACACTGGGCAAAACCCTTGTAAGCTGTTGCCACTGTTTTAATTGCCTCTGCCACGCTATGCATACAAACAGTTAGAGTCAAGAAAAAACTGCACATGAGCAAATAAACTTGTTACATAGTGCTGTGTTTTCCTGTGGCACCACCCATTTTGGTCAGCAGCTCTATCCATATGTTTTGGGCAGATTTGTAGAAAATCTTAATCATTGCTTTTCCTGTTGCTTTCCTCTATTTATTTACTTGTTTTTCTAATCTCAGGATGTTGTCCTTCGGGAGGAATCAAGTCTGTTTTGTATGTAGAGTGTTATAATTCATATTATTTTAACATGGCAGATTGGCACTAATATACAGGTCCTTTTCAGAAAATTAGCATATTGTGATAAAGTTCATTATTTTATGTAATGTACTGGTAAACATTAGACTTTCATATATTTTAGATTCATTACACACAACTGAAGTTGTTCAAGCATTTTTATCGTTTCAATAGTGATGATTTTGGCATACACTTATGAAAACCCAAAATTCCTATCTCAAAAAATTAGCATATTTCATCCGACCAATAAAAGAAAAATGTTTTTATACAAAAAAAGTCAACCTTCAAATAATTATGTTTAGTTATGCACTCAATACTTGGTCAGGGATCCTTTTGCAGAAATGACTGCTTCAATGCGGCGTGGCCCTTGTTTCAGTGGTTGGACCACTGAGCAACAGTCCGCTGTTTCTGGTTCAAAAGTGGCTTGACCTGGGGAATGCGGCACCTGTAGCCCATTTCCTGCACACACCTGTACACGGTGGCTCTGGATGTTTCTACTCCA
>JBAJNP010008338.1:6292-20473 GCA_036877545.1 Yasuhikotakia modesta | reverse complement strand
ATTCCGTCCTGCTGTATCTTTGTGCCCTATGTTTTGTTCTGTGTAGCACCAAGTCCTGGGGAATGTTGTTTCGTCTCAATATGTATTGCATCAGCTGTATATGTTGAAATGACAATAAAGCTCACTTGACTTGCCTGTCTTGTTTTGATAACCTGGATTGGAGTTTAATTGTTTCATGCTTGTTTTTTGAGTGCAACTCATTACAGCTTTGTAGAAGTTGTCTTGTGTGATTTTGTCTTTGTGTGGCTTTGCTGTGGCTCCTCCCTGCCCACTTTATATTATGGGTGGGTATACATACATACATATACAAAGCCTGCGTGTTGTTTGCCTGGGAGCGAAGTAGTGCGAGCATTTGATGTACGTTTGTGCACGTTTCATTCCCAGAGGGCTCTCGTTGAGGAGGGAGCCTTTGTTAGTGTTATTTGCGGTACTGGTCCCGCTTCTGTTAAGGCAGAGCGGGGAATGCATTTGTGCCATTCACAGATGGATCTAATTCAATATCAAATTTTAGAATATAAACTTCTTTAGAAAATAAACTTCTTACTGATAGACAGTGCTTCTTCAGAGCATGTACCAAGATCTGCAAATTTAAGTGACCTTTGTTTGTGAGCATTTGAACAGAAGTAATCACAAGTGAATACAAAATGGTTTATTAACTACACTAAGACAGACATAAACTAACTATAGACAAACAATACAATCAACATGACATAAATAAAGAAAAGCAGGAAAGGTAACTGTCACGAATCCAGTCCCTGTGGGTCCCTCTACTGACCACCAGTGGGAAGTGTCCCACGAATACTAGGACCCATTTCCCATCTGCTTCATACCTGGCCCACGCCCTTCCCAGCTGGCGGCCATTTTCAATCAGTCACACACTATATATACTCACCTGTTTGATGAACTCTTTGTGAAGTCTAGATTTGCTCTGGCATTGCTATTGCTATTTAACTTGGAGTAATATGCATCATCAGTGACCAGCTATATCAGCAAGTGCATTGATGACATCACTACCTCAAAGACCATCTCTACACTCCAAGGCCATCACTACGTAGAGGAAGACTCTACACAGAGTAAACCTGCGGAAGGCTGCTGGACCAGACAACATTCCTGACAAGGTGCTCAGAAGATGTATGGACCAACTGGCTGATGTCTTCACAGACATTTTCAACATCTCTCTGAGCAGCACCGTAGTTCCAACATGCTTCAAGGCCACCACTATTGTGCCCTTGCCAAAGAAGTCTCCAGTGTCCTTCCTCAATGACTATCGTCCCATTGCACTTACGCCTGTCATCAAGAAGTGCTTTGAGAGGCTCGTCTTGAGGCACATTAAGACCCTGCTGCCACCCTCACTGGACCCCCTGTAATTCGCCTAACACCCAAACTGCTCAACAGATGATGCCATAAACGCAACCCTTCACCTGGCTCTCACCCACCTGGACAACAAAAACTCTTACATTCGAATGCTGACTTCAGTTCAGCATTCAAGACCATCATCCCTCAGCACCTGACTGAACAGTTGAACTTGCTGGGCCTGAACATCTCCCTCTGCAACTGGATTCTGGATTTCCTGACGGGGAGACCTCAGTCAGAGCAACATCTCCAGCACCACCACACTGAGTACGGGGGCCCCTAAGGGCTGTGTGCTCAGTCCATTGCTTACCCACGATTGTGTAGCAATGCACAGCTTGAACAAAATCATCAAGTTCGCCAATGACACAACCGTGGTGGGTCTCATCAGCAAGAACGACAAGTCAGCATACAGAGAGGAGGTGATACGGCTAATGGACTGGTGTAAAGCCAAAAACCTGTCTCTGAACGTGCAAAAAACTGGTGGTTGTTGATTTCAGAAGAGCACAGAGAGACCACTCTCCATTAAACATCAACGGCTCCCCTGTGGAGATCGTAAGATGCACCAAGTTTCTTGGAGTTCAGCTGACACAGAACCTCTCCTGTCTCCTGAACCACTCAACACCAGTTCCACAGCAAAAAAAGCCCAGCAGTGCCTGTACTTTTTGAGAAGGCTGAGAAAAACCAAACTACCAATCCCCATCCTCACAGTTTTGTACAGAGGGACAATTGAGAGCATCCTGAGCAGCTGCATCACTGCCTGGTGTGGGAACTGCACCGTATCGGACCGCAAGACCCTGCAGCAGATAGTGAGAACAGTTGAAAAGATCATCGGGGTCTCTCTCCCCTCTATTATGGACATCTATACCTCACTCTGCATCCGGAAAGCCACCAGCATTGTGGCTGACCCCACATACCCCTCCCACTCACTTTTCTCCCTCCTGCCATCTGGTAAATGAAAACCAAAGCGTTCCATCCCTCACTACCAGACTTTGCAACAGCTTTTTCCCACAAGCCATAAGACTGTTAAACACATAATAATGGACTACAAACCTCACTACTGCCACTGGACTGTTCTTATTATTTATAAGTAATGCACATGTCACTTTACACAACTCACTGCATCACTTTTTTGGTCTGCGTTATTGTTTTGTATTGTTACTGTAATGTCTGCTGCACTTTGTGCACTTTGTGTATATAGTTTTTGTATTAATTGTATTGATTGTACTGTGACTATGTTTTGTCCTGTGCTGCCTGTTTGCACTCTGTGCACTTTATGTATAGACTGTGTTTTTGTATATACAGTATACTGTAGTTTTGTTTAGCTTAGTCTCTGTTTTGTTACTTGCATTGTAAGGTGTACTTTTTGTTCTTTGTACTGTGTTGTTTGTCAGCACCTTGGTTCTGGGGAAACGTTTCATTTCACTATGTACTTGTGTATATGGCTGAAATGACAATGAACTCCACTTTAACATTGACTTATGTGTAAGTTATGTGCAAGTTGGGGATGTACACCCAAGAATTTACACACATCCTGCAATATCTCAGATATGAAGTGGGTGCCCTGATCTTAGTTGACTCTTAGTGGCAGTCCGAACCTGGCAAAGATGTGGTTCATAAGGAAATATGTTGTGGTCTGGGCAGTGTCATTGGGAGCTGGGAGACACTTTACCCACTTTGTAAATTGGTGGACAGCAGTAAGAAAGTATTTGTTGGCCCTTGTGGACCTGGGTAGTGGTCCAACCCAGTCTATGTGCAGGTCTGACCATGGACAGTTGATTCTGCGTTGCAGTGGGGCTGCGTTGCTCTGTGGTTTGGCGGTTGGGATTGGCAACCAACCAGGCCCCTCCTGACATATTCTGCTACGTCCTGTTGAATCCAAGGCCAATATGCAAGTATGCACTCTGGCAGGTGCAGTATGGTTACATGATACTCTGATGACTGAGGTCAGCTCCATGAACCCTTGAGGTGTCCTGTCTGGTGCTTTGGATGACCCACTCATGGTTGTACCGTTTCTGGCTAGCGAAGTCTCTTGGTTCTCTGTTTCAGTTTCTTTTGTTGCGGCGCAGTTGTGAGCCCTCCAGTTGCAGTTCAAAGTAAAGTTCAGAGACAGGAATGGTAACAAAATTTGTAACAGTCTGAGGCTGCTTGTAATACATTTTGACAAATTCCATGGTTACATTAGACAGCGTGTGCATGTGAAAGTCAATGTCTTGCAGATATAATGTGGCCTCCTGAAGGATTTGGGGTGAAATAGGGATGTTCTTGCCGGCTTGTCAAGACCAGGAAACTATAAAACGTGTGTGTGCCACGAGCGACGCAGTGTCTTGTTCCCTTCAGAGAACCAGGGTTATATACATAACCTGAGTTGTTCCCTTTCAGAAACTTAAGCTGCATCAAACATGCCATAGGAACGAGATGCACACTATCCAAAACTAAGGTATTCCCCGGCCCTCTGTGTAAGATTGCACAGGTTTAGGGCAAGAGTACAGAAGAGCCAGGAGTGGCTCGGATATCAAGGCCGTAGTGCCTAACAAACGTTAAAGGTGTGGACTGTGTCACAGATGTCCAGAATTGGGACACCTTCATTAAAGGCCTTAGAGGGCCCCATACCCCGGGTAGAGTTCTGTGGACATAAATGTCCAGTGCTCGCACTGGACACACATGATTTAGCTTCTCCAGGTCATGACTGGCCATTGTACAGTAGAAGGTCTACCTATAGGACAACCACCTAAAGAAGTGCGGTAGGCAAAGATAGATGCCACGTAAACCTTCAAGGTGAAGTAAGCAGGTCCTGCAGAGAAACGAGCCTGCAAAAACTCCAAGACTGCAAAAACTCCAAGACAGCCCACTGGATCCTGCTGGCATTCTTTGCACCATGAAGTGAAAAGTTTCCACTTCAGGTCATACAGTTTCCTCATGGAGGGAGCTCTAGATGGCAAAATGGTCTCCACAACCTCAGTTTAGAGACCAAAAGCTAAGAGTTGCACCATACCCACGGCTTTCAGAGTTCTAGGTGGGGTTGTTTGATGACACCTGCTGCCTGAGAAAGAAGGTCCCTCCTGATGGGAATCTCCCACAGAGAACCGTCTAATAGATCAAATCTGAGAACCATACTCAAGTGGCCTAACAATCGTTGAAACTGCTTTACAGTGTATGACCGGCCTTCTCTCACTCTACTGACTGTGTGTAGGATAGAGTGTACTCGAGCAGGGGACAGATGTGATTTTTTTTTGGGATTTGCGTTATCAAGTTATATTAATTATATAATAATATATATGATTATATTTGTTTTATTATATTAGTTTTTCAGTTTAATGCCTCATATAATAATTCTAAGCACAAAACAATTTAGATAGTTACTAACATGAAGCCACACAAGCCAACAACCTTGATACAACAGCCATCAGCTTTGATATTCATTTTTCATGCTCTTGTTTAATTAATGATTTTCACTGACAAATATGCAGGTATATATCAAAACAGATAAATTACATTTGAACGTATTTAATGGCCATTCAAAGCCCAGTGTAGATGTAATATAACTCATTGTCTTGTTTGTATAGGGTACAGTCATTCAGTTTTACATTAAGCTATGCATTATGACTGTAAAATATATCCTATTTAATTATTATCTATCTAATTAATTAATAATTATCATTGACAGCAGCAGGTCATTCCAGATAATTACAGACAAACAGAGTATAAATTGACTGACACTCAGATATAAAGAGACACTGCAGCGCTGCAGTTCCTCATAAGAACAGATAAGGGTTTGCCAAATCCAGTGAGATTCAAGCAAACAAAGCATGCATAAGTGAAATTCATAATGTTGGTGTTTGTCTTATTTATTACTTAAGATATAATTTTTAATCATTTAACATCTTAGTATTTTCCCATGATTTTTCCCTAGATTTTTTTCCCACAAAATCACATTTTAACAAATCACCTCATATAATAAACAAATAATGTTTAATCATTTCTCATTCTTCACATGATGTTTTTTTTAATTTTGATGGATTAGTCTTTAGGAACGCTTTAGGAACGTGTGTACCTTTTCTTCTGCTATAGTGTCATGAGTACAGGTAATTTATTCAGTACAAGATCATTTATTCATCAGATATATTGATTACACCATCAGACACAATTACAGTTGTGTCACAGATAGAAATAACTCATGAATATTATGACAAAACAGAAATACAATCAAGGCTCTTACACCAATACACAGTTCTAATAGGTTTTGTCTTGTGCTATTTTGGGTATTTTGTATTGTTGTAGACACTAGACATGAGCTGGAATGTGGACTTAGCAAAAGAACAAAGGAAAAATGAGCACGAGGGCTTAAATACACAAGACAATCAAGGGTAATAAGGAACTGAGGAACACCTTAAGACAAAAAAAAGTGAACAGATCTGAGAACATGACACAAGATCAGCTATCCAATGGAAGTAAGCCATATGGGGAAACTTCAAGGACCAAAACTAAACTTCAAAATAAAAAATGTGACAACAAAAACATCAAATACAAACCTGTTTTAGTTCTGTTTTAGTTTCATGTCTTTTTTAAAGTCATGTTTTGTAGTCCATGTCTCTGGACTTGTCCATGTCCTTGTTTCCTCGGTTACACTGTGTATATATACCCATGTTGGCCCTTGTCTCTGGTTTGTTATGTATTTAGTGTTTTTTATGCTTTGTTTTTCATGTTATGGATTATCTTTAGACTTCTTCTTATAGATCTTTATAGACTTGTGTATCATTTCAAATTATTAAACTCACTCTAAATCTGCATATAGAGCCAGTATCTGTACAAAATGTTATAGAATAACTGTCCACTTAAAATTGATGCAGCAGATCAACAGTGTTCACTGCGGCAAAGATCAAGTTCTGTTATGGACTTATATATGGACGCAACGCGTGAGGACCTGTAATTGGCTGGGACTTAACCATGCATTTCGCATTCTTTTATTTGTCGGTTGGGATGTGACTGCCCATAGATTATTTAGGGATGTAATACAGATAGCAATATGAATGCCATGGCCACCACAACAGAACTCTTTCATTTATGGCCAGTCCCATAAATATTTTATACAATAAAGTACAATAAAAGATGACAAGGTGGCCTGTGCTGTTGACACTATTCATGGCAACAGGCAATATTGAGGCAAAACAATTGCCTAAACCACCATGGCCTACAGCCAGCCTGTAGGTTTGTGGTTTGGGACCTCAGCCGGTTCTAAATCTCCTGGGCCCATGGCACACTCAATGCCTCTCTGGCACACACCATTTCTAGCGCCTCCCTACAATTTCAATTAAACTTCTGTTAGAGTTGACTGAGTATTGCATATTGTTAAAAAAGGAGAAAATTAAAAAGTGACGCTAAAAAGTAAAACCACAGTACAATAGAAGCAATTACGCCTTTCAGAAGGACCAACGACACTCTATTCACAACCCCATGAAAATAAGAGAGCAGTTTATTTTAGCCATTTCTTGTTGTGAAGCATTCTGTTCCAACATTATCTTCAGATGAGTGGTGAAGTCTTTATACTTTTCTAAAGAAGCAAATGAAAATCAATAGGGAAAATGTTTCACTGGACTCCTTTTGTGTGCTCAGTATGAGTTTCGACTATTTTTCCAAACAATTATGAACAAACTCACATCTCTCACTCACCCATTACAGGCTGGGAGTTCACACAGAAGCTTTAGTACCTATCAAATATTGATCATTTCTCTCTGTTTGCCTGCAAATGCTCCATCAATTAATCATCAATTTATCGACCTATCAATCTAGCCAACTAAGTGCAACTTTTCAGTGTTTTAGGTTTTACAAAGCAAGAGTTTTGAGTTTAGCTAGCCATTAATTATTCTGATTATCAACATTCACACATGTAATCATACATGAAACAGATATATGTCGATCATTTGAAGTGAAATCATGTGTTCAAGTTTAATGTTCTATATAAACATACTGTCTCTATTCAGTTTCATCATATAAGATTTCTTCTTTTGTGTTTCACAGACCATAAAAAGTCACACAATTTAAAAGATCATTAGGGCTAGTAAATGAAGATAAAATAGTATAAAACAAGAACCTGTAAACTATAATAGAGTATTATTGGGTCAAGAAACCCTGACTGACATTATCAGCATAAAATTTCCGGACTTAATTTCTATGGTAAATAATGATTTGGAAGTAGCTGATAGGGCCATTATTTACACTAATCTGTAATAATCCAGCACACGAGGGTGAAGCAGCACGATTACATAATAGTTACCACCACCTCTACATAATAGTACACAATAGATAATAGTATTACTGTAGTTACAAATATGGAGCATGTCTAAAATATGGTGTATTTCTCCTTTTGTCCTTCCTCCAAACATCAGTCTGCCAAAATTACTGATCAGAATCAATGATCAGCTAATGGGTGTTCCCCATGCAGGCCTCTTCAGGCTACTCTGCATAACATTTTGTTTGCCAAAGCAGTGTACATTTTGCATTCCTGAAAGTGGCAGCCAATGATTCTTGATAATGTGCAGAGCTCTGAGCACATAACTCACAGTGATAGCTCTTATTTTGTGCCAGGCAGGCATAGATCTGGATCTGTAGACATGGATATGCATTGACAGTCAACTCATTCAGCCCGTGGATACTGTCTCAGTGAAACAGTTTCATTGCCAGCAAATGAAAAAAATCAGGTTAGGAAAGCATTTGCTGTTAGGGCACTTCAAACATACTGATGTATAACTAATGACAACATGAAATTAGCATTTTAATATAAGCTTTAAAATGTAGGCATAATCCTTTAATGTTACTTATATTTATGCTATGCTATGGCACCATCCTTGTAAGACTGTTGCTTTTTTCAGTTAATGTACTGTTTCTATTGTTCTTTTATTTGTAAGTAGCTTTGGATAAAAGCATTAGCTACATGCATAAATGCAAATGAATGTAAATCTATAGAAATTGTAAAGGCTAACTGACAGAAGTATATAAAACATCCCACAATGCATCCTTAAGGGAATAGTCAAAGTCAAAGTGGAGTTTGTCATTTCAGCCATATACAAGTACATAGTGAAATGAAACAATTTACCCAGGACCAAGGTGCTAAAGTACAACATAGTACACAAAGTACACAGTACAACTTTAAGAAAACAAAAAACTAAGCTAAACAAAACTACAATGCACTGTAGATACAAGATATGTGAGGAAACAAACACTATATAAAAATGAAAAAAACACTATATACATAAAGTGCACAAAGTGCAAATAGTCAGCACAGGACAATAACATGGACCAGTACAAAAAACTCTATATACACAAAGTGCAGCAGACAGTACGAGACAGTAATGCAGAATAAAAAAGTGATGCAGTGATTTTTGTAGTGACATGTGCTACATAAGTACATATAATGTGCAACATTACAAATAATGAAAACAGACCAGTGGGAGTAGTGAAGTTGAAGTCTAATATTTTGTGTTTAAGAATCTGATGGCTTGTGGGGGAAAAAAAAACTGTTGCAAAGTCTGGTTGTGAGGGACCGAATGCTGGAGGGGAAAAGTGTGTGGGGTCAGCCACAATGCTGGTGGCTATACGAATGCAGCGTGAAGTGTAAATGTCCATAATAGAGGGGAGAGAGACCCCGATGATCTTTTCAGCTGTTCTCACAACCTGTTGCAGGGTCTTGTGTTCCGTGACGGTGCTATTCCAAAACCAGGCAGTGATACAGCTGCTTAGAATACTCTCTATTGTCCCTCTGTGAAACACATTGAGGATGGGGAAGATGTGCTTTCCTCAGCCTTCTCAAAAAGTACAGGCGCTGCTGGGCTTTCTTTGCCGTGGAACTGGTATTGAGTGACCAGGAGAGGTTCTCTGTCAGGTGGACGGCAAGAAACTTGGTGCTCTTTACGATCTACACCAGGGAGCCATGTTCAACGGAGAGTGTGGTCTGTGCTCTTCTTTTTTTCCATGTTCAGAGACAGATTGTTGGCTTTACACCAGTCCGTTAGCTGTTTCACCTCCCCTCCGTAGACAGACTCGTCGTTCTTGCTGATGAGACCCACCACGGTTGTGTCATCGGCAAACTTGATGATATGATTTGAGCTGTGCATTCCTATACAGTCGTGAGTCAGCAGAGTGAACAGCAGTGGATTAAGCACACAGCCCTTAGGGGCCCCAGTGCTTAGTGTGGTGGTGCTGGAGATGCTGTTCGCGATCCGGACTGAGTGAGGTCTCCCAGTCAGGAAGTCCAAGATCCAGTGGGAGAGGGAGGTGTTCAGGTCCAGCAGGTTCAGCTTTTCAGTCAGGTGCTGAGGAATGATGGTGTTGAATGCTGAACTAAAGTCTAGATGAGCAGTAACTAGAAACTAGCACTGAGTTCTTGCATCATTCCGTGTTGATGTAAACACACAAGCCACCACCACGAGTCTTACCACACAGAGCTGTGTTTCTGTCGGCCCGAAAAGTAGTTAGCTGTCTAGCTGAATGGTGGTGTCTGAAAGCCTAGCCTAGCCTTAGCCTAGCACGGACCCCAGCCTGCTTGCTGCACTTCTGCTTTCTCGCACACGACTTGCAACGTCCCCTCACCTGGCCAACCGTATCAGGCGATTCCAAGGGCTGAATGTCTGTTCCTCGCAGCACGCCGAGATTATGTAGCTTCTCCAGCAGATCATCTTGTAGCACAGCTATGTTGTTATTCTTAAGATTTAGAAGTAACTGGCGATGATATACATGAACACCGGTTAAACTGATGTCCATGTGTGTATCCGGTGTGGCTGCTGTGTGCTACTGCCGCACCGCCATCTTGGAATCAGACCTTGAAATCCATCTTGGAATAGTTCACAAAAAACTGAAATTTCTTTCATTATTTACCGCAGCACCCATATGCCATCCCAGGTGTATATGACTTTTTCTGCACAAAAACAGAGTTATATAAAATGTTTACAAAACAGTTTATTTTTTAACAAATGTATAATTTTACTTCAGAGGACATTTATTATAACTTCAAAATCTTGGGCAAAATTCACAATTGTATGTGAATTTTTATGTTCATATATAGTAACATTCTTAAAAGCTTTTCCTTTTATTAAAGCCTATGATAAGATTATTTTGAAAAATAGGACTTCATTTTCATAGTTACTATCAAAACTGTTTTGTATTTTTACGTTTCACAGAAATGTTCTTGTACAGTGCAACAATAAGAATTCTAGCAGCTGGTGTGAATCCATTTGCAATTCTCTTTATTTTCTCCTTAAAGCAAGAGGCAAACAAAATGTTTTCTCCATTATGTTTTTCTAATTCCCTGATGGCTTGTTCAGAACTTAAACAGTTTGCTGTTGTGTGTATGTTATCCAACTATTTCTTAGCTCTATAAAGCTTTAAAATGTTCTTGTGGAATTGTACTTAGATTTATTGTGGTTTTGTTTTCTAGCAAATGGTCACAAGACATCAGTCTGAACTCTTGATAAGAACAATAACAGGAACATCATGTTATTAGTAACCCATGTTTCACACACAGGGGCATAAACTGAGGTTTAACCTGAGGTTTATTATTTAAAGAGAGTGTGTGGAGTTACAGTGAAACCTTCATGATTCACCTGCATCACGTAGCCCATCATGTCACATAAAACATGAGAAATGGAGAAACAGATAAACCCAGGGAACGCTTATTTGGCCTAATGTACTACTGACACAAGTGGCACAGATAGACACTAAGTGCTTCTTTCCTTGTAGTCATGTATCCTCCTCCATCATTTTAATGGTTTGCTGTATTTCTTCATTGCACTGGGCAGTCCCCTGGAATTCATCTTTGCCTCTAAGAATGAGCTGATGAGTTTTGAGCTGTTTTTTAAGAATGCTGTTACTGCCCTTGAACTCAATAAAAATTAAATCAATGAATAAATGGTAGTGCAGATTTTTAGAAACCTTTCTAAAAAACTAAGCAGGTTTCTAAAAAACTAACTGTTTCTAAAAAAACATCGGGTTCATTCTTTAACTTTCGTTTTAACTTTCATTATAACTATTCATTTCAGCTTAATGAGACAAATCAATAGAATAAAACATAACAGAATTAATCAAATCCATTGATATTACTTACATTTGAGCCTTTTTCCCAAACCAAAAAGGTGTCACTTGGCATAACTGTAATAAAATATGGTTAACCATTTTCAAAAATAACTGTATTCAATTTAAGTAAGAAATGCAGTGGTGTCTTTAAAGTCTAAAATGACACCACAGCTAAAATGCTTTTCTTTCGCCTTTTTGTTTTTCTACTTAATGATACAGCATCCGTGACTGTCCATATTATGATGTGAGAATACTGTGTGAATATCTTTTGTGCTGCAGTAGATCTGACCTTTAGTGCACAGGAGTTAAACATGTTAAAATGTGCTTATAATTGACCTAGCACGGCAAAACATGCGGAATATTTCATCTAAAACGAAAAAAATCAATAAATAATAAATTACAGCTTTATAACCTGGACTCACATGCAAATGTGCTGACCAGCAGAAATCATCACGCTCAGTGCTGTTGCGATTCTAGCAGCGCGCAACTCACGCATAAGGGTGACACGCAGACTGTGACACTCGTCCTCATCACATTGTCGTGGGACTCCAGCCCGTCTGTTGCAGCATCAGCGGTAGGAGGAGATACAGACTGGATACAGGGACTCCTGCAGGCTGAGTTCAGCAGATCAGAACTCGCAGGTGAAAACGCGCACCTATCCGGTGCGTCATCTAACTCGTGGAGACCCCGAGCGCGCGCGGGCACTCACTTACAGAAACTAATAAATAAAATGATTGATGGTGGGATAGCGTTTAAACCAACTACAATGAGAGCAAATCTGTCGCAGTCAGTCCAATCCTTCTATGACTCCAAGCCGTTAAAAATTTGATGATCAGTTTTTGGAAAGCTCTTTGGATTGATCCCAGTGTTTCAGTCATGAGGGACAGGATGGAACATGTGGAATGCTGGAGCGTGATGATGGTGTCTCTCTTCTGTATTCACAGCTCGGTCGGGATGCCTCATGTCATACGGATAGGTAAGCGTGCGTAATGGGTACGGAGATGCTTTCTATGGCTCCTTACAGTGTTTGTGCTGTTCATCTGGGTCGGACGTCTGTATGCTCACCTATTGCATTCAATTAATCTGTGGAAATGGTGACATGAACGTCCACATGTTTTCAGCTGATCTGTTTGAGCGCCAGAAATGTAGTTGCGCGTCCGTCTGCACGCCGTGCTTCTTAGAATGTGTGATGCTGCAGCAATGTCGTGGTCTCCCAAAGATTAAAAAAACGTATTAGCAAAAACTTGGTAAAATACATTTGTGTATTTCATAATTACAGGGGCATTGTGTTTGTTCCCACAGTGAAAGTTCACAGTCTTGAACATTGCGCTAAAGTTTGCCTGGAAACATCAGCTTTACGCACTGTAAAAGACGGTTTCCTGCAAAAGAGCACAAAACGCACAAAACAGCATACTGACAAAGAGAGATTTTCATCAGCTTGAGAGGATGACATACGTCGTGCCGCATGGCGACAAAAGCCCAGTAAAGATCAATACAGTTTTGTGTGAGGGCATATCACTTTTGGCAAGTGGTTCGATGCCATGCAGAAAAATGGTTGTAAATGTCATTGTGAGACATTCATGTCCAAGCACAAGCCACCCACTTATTAACCAAAGCAACAACAAAAAACATATAAAAAGCATTCAAAATGCTTTTAAAATATAAACCAAATATGAATTTAATTGTTCCCTGTTAATTTTTGTAGTTTATTTTTTATTTAATCTCATTATAGTAATATAAATAGTTTTGATTGACACAGCATGTCAGTGTGTTTTTTAATGGTGTACAGTTAGGTTTTCTTGCCTTAAAATTGCTAGAATGTTTATGTGTATTGGATATTAATATTTAATAATATATAGCAATATTATTAGAGAAGGTTTCTAAGTTTATTTTATATGTTCAGTTGTCTCCCACGGTGCCTGTGTTTGAGGAGTCTGGCTTTGATTTTGCTAACACTGTGCGAAGATTTGCTAAGGATTTTTGACAACCTAAATGTTTTTGGTTGCAGCAGTGTAATCTGAAATGGTTTTTCAACAGTTGCTTTAATATTGTCCCAGCGCAAAAAACAATAATAATAATGTGACTGTTTAGATGCAAAGTCAAATGTTGATTAAAAGCTACCCTAGTGACCAGCAGAGGGCTCAGTGTTTACCGACAGGCCGGTGTGTGGTTTTGTTTAGCCCCCTACTTTCCACATCTTAAGCTTTATTCCACAAAAATGTTTTACTTGTGCTTCTGTACAAAGAGAGAGGGAAGTCTGTGGATGAGACAGGAAATAGGCAGTAACTGTGCCCATTTGCTACGTGCTAGCTTAAATGCTACTCCATCAACATGCTGGTATAATGGTGGCCATCCACACTGGACATCCCTCCATTGATTCAGGGTTTTAACAACATACTATTCAGAAGCCAGATGGTCGACCAAAGTCACTCCACAAGCTTGTGAATGTTGAGAGGAAGAATTTCCGCTGTGCCTGTGTTATTAGCTCTCTTACTATCCTGCTAAGAAACTAAAATGGGAACCACTTTCAAAGGTCATAGCAGTATAGCTTATTATGGCATTTGCCTATTTGTAGTACATTTGTACATCTGTATGTTTTTTGTAATCTCAGTTTTAATAAAAAGTTTTTGCGTCAATCGAAACTGATTTGTGCACCCTGGTTTGATTTGGCAAAAATGTGATATTATTTATTTATTTAATTAATTTATTTATTTATTTATTTAGTGATAGTATAGTATTCTCAGTCTTTGGTTTTCTAGGCAGTAT
>JBAJNP010008337.1:0-20474 GCA_036877545.1 Yasuhikotakia modesta | reverse complement strand
GAAAGAAATTTCTATTTCCAATAAAAATATTGGATATTTATTAGCACTTATTTGGGAGAGGAAACAGACAAAACTAGAATCAATTAAAGTTTTATTCATTACAATGAATGAAGAAAGGTGGGGTAGGGCCGTGACGTCACACTCAACTCACTTCCTCGTTCACATCCACATGCATCGACTGAGACTCACAGCAAGTCATTCGGATCCTCCTGCATCCGATTCAGTCGCATGTAAAGGTACTGCGGTCCCCACACCGAAATGCTTCGGGGTGTTTCTTTACGTTTTGGGCAAAGAAAAAAACTGGGAGAAAAACTGGGAAAGATTTGGGAACTTTGGGAACTTTTTTATTACTGTAAGGTAATGTCAGGTTATGTCAGTTTACCTCTATCAGTATGTTGGTCTCTCACTTCTGCAAATCTGCAATCGTCCAAAGATGGTAACATTTAAAATGTGTCACAATATATCAGATTAAACAAGAAACATTTTAAACGCATAGATGTTTGTGTTTTATTTTATTTTCTGCCTGTTTTCACACGTCAACAGTTTATATGGTTGCTGATACGCAGTATAGTTTATTTAGTGCGCAGGGTTTGTTATATATTTGTGTTGTCAGATGTACTGCCACACTGTAACATCACACATGCTGCAGTGGTTTGGTTGGTGTTGAAGACAGTGATTGTTAGTGATTGTTGTTTATTATATATGTGGTGTTTTGCAGCTCTGGCTGTTTTCATTGAACCAGTTTCTTCATGGACTCATCGGAGAGTGAAGAAGACTCTTATAATCGGAGATCCACTCTGGTCCAGTCTGAAACGCCCCAGGACACAGACGGCACACAGGTCAGTGGAGATGATGAAGAGTTGTGTAAAAATATAAATGTTAAAACAAGCCTGGAAACTGTCTGTAAAACATTGTGCTGTTGGGCATGGAAATTTGTACCAACAAACTTAGTACAAACTAGTTTTCCTGGTCTGGAGAAGTTGCACATAATATAATATAATAAAAAAATTGTGGTTGTACAAATCAGTTTAAATTTGAGTGATTTGAATATTTTCATTATGTGCATCAGTGACCATCATCATCATCATCTTCCTCTTGCTTGATTCTCTCAGCGACAGCCACACAGCTCAGATCTGGAAGAGGTGGGGCAGATGGAGAGAGCGCCCTCTCCTGACGGAGAGGAAGAGTGGCAGACCCTCAAATACTGCGCCAAACACGTCATCATGCTCTTCATCCCGGTTACGCTCTGCATGGTGGTTGTCATGGCGACAATAAAGTCTATCGGTATTACACAGAGAAAGACGGACAGCTGTAAGGGTATTTAATGTGATCATGTGATGTGTGTTTGTGAAACAGAAGCAGAAATGTGTGTGTGTGTGTTTCTGCAGCATCTACACCTCATTTGAAGAAGATCCAAATTCTGTGGACCAGAGGCTGCAGTCCTTCCTCGACACCATCATCAGGATCACTCTCTATGTTGTCATGATAATCATACTGGTGTTGCTGTATAAGTATTGCTGTTATAAAGTGAGGCCCTCTTAGGTTGATGACATTTAACTGTGATAAAGCTTGTCTTGATAATCTGACAGCGGTTTGCTGTCGTGTTTTAAGTGTATTCAGGCCTGGATGATCCTGTACTCGCTGTGGTTGCTCTTCTTCTTTAGCTTAATTTATCTAAGGTAAGACTGCTGAGCTTTGCTTCATCACAGAACTGATTGTTGTTTTTTGCCGCTTATTTTCTCTGTTCTTAACTGAAGAAACTTCCAGCTTCTCAAAGTTACAATATGTTTTCATAGTTTAGTGAAATCTTCGATCTTAAAAAATCAAGACAGAAATGACCACTTTTGATATAGTTTCCTGTGTGTGAAGATTCAGTGTTAATCTACTTTTGTTGAACCCGTAACTTCTCAGTGAGGTGTTGAAGACGTACAACATTGCCGTGGACTATCTGACGGTAGTGATGATCATGTGGAATTTCGGTGTTGTGGGAATGATCTGCATTCACTGGAAAGGGCCGCTGCGGCTGCAGCAGGCGTATCTGATCACCATCAGTGCTCTAGTAGCTCTCCTTTTCATCAAATACCCGCCCGAGTGGGCCGGCTGGACTGTACTGGCAGTCTTCTCTGTTTACGGTACTTTTGGATCTGTGTTTCCCAGTGAAGGGGATGGATTACTAAGTTGACTTGAGGTTAAGAAGGCTTAGATCCAGTGCCTTAAATGTGTCTATCTGCAGAATGAAAGCGTCAGCAGCAGTAGACAATGCGTCAGGTCTAAGGTCACTGTGTTTGTTTTCAGATCTCATAGTTGTGTTGTGCTGCAAAGGCCCGTTGAGGATTCTGGTTGAGCCGGCACAGGAAAGAAACAAACCCGTTTTCCCTTCACTCATATATTCCTGTACGTATTCAAAATGAAACAGTCTCTTGTGGCACTCGTTTAATCATTCCTCTTGCATAGTTTTAGTTAATACCAAATTGTTTATTAAAAGTTGGGTCATGTACTAAACAAGCACTGGTCATCTGTTTTAGCTACTATGCTGTGGATGGTTGGCATGGCCGACAAGCGTATGATGACAATGATAATATTGTCCTTCCTGTAGCTAATCAGCGGAAATCCGGAGAGGTTGGAGCCCAGCCACAGGAAAGGGTGGAGTCAGAGGATGATGCGTCTCAGGGAGAGACAGAGATATTTAGCGGAAGAGGACCCTGAGGAAGACCGTAAGTGGTTTCCATGACTACAGCATCAACATACAGCCGTTCTTTATTAGGACCAGAGAGAATCTGAAGATCTGACTTTTGTTATATTGAACTAAATGGAACATAAAAATATGGTACAGTGTGTTCACTTTAAAAGTATGAACAAATTAAGCAAAACATTTATTAAACAAACATGTGAAGAACAAAAGATTTGCAGAACTTATAAATCTGCTTATGCTTGAGTTATAAAATTAAAGCTCAAATATACCAATGAAAGAAAGTTACACCCTGTGAGCCCAAAACATATCAAACAGGTTTACGCTGGTGTCGGACATGCTGAGAACTGCTGCTTGACTTTCTCAGGAAAAGTGAAGTTGGGGCTTGGAGACTTTATCTTCTACAGCGTTCTGGTGGGGAAGGCAACTGTCTCGGAAGGAGACTGGATCACAACGCTGGCCTGTTTCGTAGCCATTTTCATTGTGAGCATTTTAAATCCATTACGTTGTGTGAAAAACACTTTATTTTCATTAACATTTGTCACTTTCACTTTCATTTGGACCTGCACAGATCCGTTGAATGGGTGGGGCTTACAGGAAACGGTCCCTAAAAATGTCATTACTGGAATACTAAGTTCTGATTGGTCAATCTTGTCATTTAGTCATTTGAAATGTTCTAATATTTACTGTTGAAGATTTTTTTTCAGTGTTTCTTATATTATACTGTGTGCTTCTGCTTTATAAATACATAAACGTCTTGTGTGGTGTTTTGTAGGGACTGTGTTTGACTGTCCAGTTGGCCATTTTTAAGAGGACTCTTCTGATCTCCATCACGTTCGGCCTGATCTTCTCCACTGACAGTCTGGTGCGACCCTTCATGGACAGCCTGACAGCCCACCAGTACTACATCTGACAGCCCACCAGTGCTATATCATCTGACACAATCCCTCAGAGAACCTCACAAGACCCTTCAGTCAAAATGAGTTTTGTATGAGTTTTAAATGAGTCTGAGCTGGTTTCAGTCTGATTTGAGAAGTGAGGTGTGAGACTGAAAATGTGTGAAAGGAAAGAAAGTTGTTTCTCGGGTGTTTCTCGGGTGTTTCTCAGGTGTTTAGGTCAAGTATCTGGTGCAGCTTTTTGAACTATATAATAGTTGTAGTGTTTTTGTACTGTATGTCAATGTGAAAAGTTTTTTTTTAAGTTTTATATAGTAAATAATGACTTTATGAAGCACCTACTGCTAGACACAAGAGAGAGTGTATGTGTATGTGGACTGTTAGCAGCGTGAGGACATGCCGTTTGTCTGCCAAAAGTTACAGCTTTACTGCAATAATAAACTCATGACAAATGGAGATTTGCTTTGCATTGTTTATTGTGCAGTTTAAGGCCCATGAATGTGTGTGATTGTCAGTTAGGGGTAATTTTATACTGTATAATTGTTTGGTCATGTCAGGTGTCAGTCTGACCTATTGATCAACAGTGTCGTTTTCATACGAGCAGTGACTGTATGATCAGTAGGTGGCGGTAACTTAGTTTATAATGTCTAGAGCAGCAAGTTAAATCAGCTTGTTTTCAGTACAAGCTACGAGCACTAGTGATTTAAATATACAGGTTTTTCCCTTTAGAGAAAACGAAACTGCGTCTGCTGTGACTCTATGAGGAACTTCTCACTACTTACTTACATTGAGGAAACTGTGAAAAATTAAGTTCTGCAAATAACAAACAAATCTCTTAATACTTGCTCCCAGTGGAACAACAGTTATTATTGTTATTGTTTTGTTGTTGTTAAAAAAGCCCTAAACGTCAGGATGTAATACCTCAGTAAAACCATTTAATTCATTACTTTAAAAATGTATGAATTACATGAAGTATGAATTACAAAGTAAAACAAGCTGCTATTACGATAAAAAATAGTTAAAATGACTCGTTGCTAGCAGCTGAAAACAACAACAGAACAGAAACAAATACTATTCAATAGAAAGCTGTTCTTAAATGGGTGTGTGTGTGTGTGTGTGTGTTAGAAGGTGGTTGTAAGACAGGTTTTGCATGTTCACAACTGTGTCTCTGTATTTATATGCTGCTGTTCAGACTTTCAACCCTTCAAGCAGAAGGTAAGTGTTAATATTTGGCGTGTATTACATCAAATCTTTTTATATACATGTGTGTTAAAGTTGATATTTGTACCGTTTGAGTTTATGTGAACTATTATCAGATGAGACTCAGACATTCTGGTGAGATGGTGTGAACAGTGTAGTCACACTGTACAGTTGTACAGTAGATGAATATATACAGATCTTACAGTATATAGTTGTTATATATAGTGTATGTATAATGTATAAGTGTGTGGACTAGGGTTGTGATGCTATGAAATTGTCACTGTATGATAATCTCAAAAAACCTCATACAGTATATGACAGTAACAATGACCCTTTATAAAAACAATAAGTTTTGACAGATCATTATTATGGGAAGCTTTTTAAATGTTGATAACAATGTTATTTTAATGCTCTTGATAAATACGCAGCAGTTTCAGCAACTTCTACGATAGCAGATCACTAACGAATGCATCTGTATTAACCAGAAAGCCTCTGTCACGTGATCACACTGTTTGAATGAAAGGCTATGGACTAAACACGAGCTCATAGTTTCTTTCTGCAGGAGTGAAAGAAAATCACATTTTATATCAATATGGCCGCAAAACATACAGGTAAGTAAACATCCTGCTAATCATGCAATAAAACACCTGTAGTAGGAAAGATAGTAAAATATTCATTTTAGTTTAAACTGTGTGGAAGCTGGTTAAAGCTTAAACCCAATTTAAACCCTACATTGTAACTTTATGCTTCATATTATGAATGTAAAAAGTGTGTAAAAAGGTTTTTCTCATAATCTTGCAAAATTTACAGGTAAAGAAAATGTCTGACTGTCCGCCCGCCTGTCCGATTGTCTGTCTCTTAATCTGTCTGTGTGTATCTGTACTTACAGTGTCAGATGTGACGGTTGTGCTTTTGGGTACAACTCAGTCAGGAAAGAGTGCATCAGGAAACACTATACTGGGTGGAGACAGAGACACATTTAAAGAGAATTTTTCTCCTGCGTCTGTGACCAAGAACTGTCAGTCTGCACAAAAACATGTCAATGGACAGGAAATCACTGTGATTGACACTATAGGACTCTCTGATACAACAACAGGGAATGAGAATTTACACAAAAACATAGGGCAGATATTTGATTATACAGAAGGTGTTGATGTGTTTCTGCTGGTGATTAAACTGGGTAATGAGTTCTCATCAGACAAGCAGAACGCTGTGAAATTGATCCAAACTAGTTTAGGAGCAAAAGCCTGTAAACACACACTAGTGCTCCTCACACATGGAGATCTGTTACACGGTCCTGTTGAGAAATATTTGAGTAAGTCTGAGACACTGAGGTCAGTAGTTGATCAGTGTTCAGGCGGATGTCATGTTTTTAACAACAAAGATAATGATAGAGGTCAGGTCACTGAACTTCTGAAGAAGATTGAGAAACTGAGGATGATGAATAGATACAACAGATACACTAAACAGGACTATGAGAATCAGAGTAAATCATTTTGGAAAGAACATTGGGAAAAATTTACCACCACAGCAACAGTAATAACTGGAGCAGGTGCAGGAGCAGTAATAGCAGGAACAGGTGCAGCAGCAGTAATAGCAGTAGCTGGAGCAGCAACCATTGGTTTACTTTTAAAGAAACTTCTGTGACTAGTGACTCAACCTAAAAGTGACTCAGTGTGAATCAACACATTATATTCTCTTCATGTTATTACAGTCAGTACTTCATCAAATATCACATTATTGAACCAAACTATATTTTTAATAAATATTATTTTTATTCTAATGTAATTTCGCATTTTGGTCTATATTTGGTGTTTGGTATCATTATTGTTTTTTTAAAATGACAAAATACCATTTGAATGTTGTCTTCTAGTCCTTATTTACTCTGTAGTTTCTGTTTAGTAATGACAGATATAAAAAAAAGCAAATACCATTAAAATATCAATCTGACATCATTTACTAATAATAATGTATTTATGTATTTGCCTTTTTTGCACTGTGAGCTGTTGGAAATATTTTGTTCCTCCTTACAGTCTCCATGTTTAAATGATAAAATAATATGAAGCTGCACTCTGTCTTACACACCAGCCTGTGTGTTATCTGAGAGATGACTAAATATTTTATTTGAGAGAATAGTCATCTGTGTTGTTGTGTTAAAATTGTTGTGTTATTAAAAGGGAAATATTTTATGTTAGAGATTTGAAAATTTTGTGACATTAACACTGTGACTGCACTATAAAACAATCCTCATTTTGAATTTTTTAAATTGTTAAACATGACAAAATATCTAATAATATCTCTAGATTAACAACTTTGCTGTGATTATAAGAATGATCTGTTTGTATAGTGTTCTGTATGCTGTTTTGTGTTTTTTTGTTTGTGATTATTGTGAAAAACATGTTTCTTTTGATCTGCATTTGTGGTATGCTTGCCAGGTTATAACTCATGTTATTCCTGTATCTGGTACAGTTTTCTCCTATATTTTTATCATTAAGTTACGCCTTTCCATGTCTAACCTGTCAACTAATAAAAGACACACATAAAACTTTTTGAACATGTTTATTTGAATAAAAAAAAACACTAAAGTTGGCAGACAAACAATTTGAAGAGTGTGACATCATTAAATTTAAACTCACAACACAGAAAACAAAACCCTACAAATTTTCAGCTGTTTCTGCTGTCCTGTGTCTTTAATTCCGTTCCTCAAACTTAGACTTATTCCTCAGCAAAAACGCAGCTAAATACTCGATGGGGCTTGGAGGCCTGAGGCAAGAGAGTGAGACAGAAAATGAAATTAGATAAATAGACTTCATAGATTTCAGAATCTGAGGTGAAACAACAGATGACTTTTTACACAATGCCAAAATACTTTTAAATCCTGCCATAAACAATATTTAACAATTGAGCAGTCCTCATCACATTACATATTCATGTGTTTTATATATAATCACAGAAACATTGTATTATATATTATATAATACATATTATAAACATAAAATTCACAGTTTGCGGAAAACAATTACAAATATTGTTTAAATTCCTTTTTTGTAGCATTTGTTCTTTGTAGGGCTTCAGATGAGACAAAGCAGTGAGATTAAACTAGATCCACTCAGGTTCATGTATAACAATCAAGGATGACATTAACCCAAGGTTAATATTCACTAGTTACCAAGTTAAAGCATATGATCATGATCTTATACTGACACCTGCTGGTGCGGCTGCAGAATCACACAAACTAACAAATGTTCGTAATTCCTTTGCAGAAAAACTCTATTCATAGCTGCATTTTAATCACCTCTTATTGATTTATATTCTGTTTTGGCTGATAATAAAATGCTGGCGTCTGGTCATGTGAACCCCACATTTCTGCCACCGTGAGAGTAAAATGCTGTGTGTTCTGGTACAAACCTTTCCTTGGCCAGAAGGGACAAGCCCTGCAGCAGAATCGGAACCACCGTCTGATCCAGATACGCTCGTGTGGGCAGCGTCTGCAGGGTCTGGGGGTCCACCTTCTGTTTCACCACTTTCTCAGCACTTTTCTCATTCTCCACTATTCTCTGGAGGGACACACGGAAGCACAAGGTCAGCACCACAGAACCGAGACCTGATCTTCTGCACGGTGGGTTTACACACTGAAGGATGAGTCTTCATCTGAACGCCACATTGGTCTGTTTAAACGGCACACAGGTGGTGAGATTATACCTGGATGTTTTCAGTAAGGCCGAACTCTGCGTGAGGATTTTCTGGGACCTGGGATGAAAAGGGAAGCATGAAATAACAATGGAAACCAACCTTTGTAATAATGGTGCGGTGGTACTTACAGGAGCCTCCATACTCTGCTCAGCGTCTGTATGTTCTATCAAACCAGGACGTACATTGTGAGTTATAACAGATGCCACAGTAATACCAGCATTAGATACGAATACATTAAACCATGTGACATTACTGCCATATAACGCGTGTAATAAGGTAACAGCGGGAATCAATGGGCCACTCAACCAAACCTAAACGTCGGCACTTATTTAAACTGCAAACATCTATCATTCATACGACCGCGTATTAACACTAAAATGAGCTCAAATCATATGTAAAATAATCCAAACGCTGTTTAATAAATCACAAAGGTAAGACACTCTTACCGTCCGCCATAGTTTGTTGTCGGCTTCTACGTCATTGAGGTTGCGCATGCGCAGAGCAGCCACCAGGCAGACGCGAGCGTAGGATAAGCGAAACATATATATTTTTATTTTTTTACAATATGTATAAACGCAACACGCAACGCGTGCATTTAGTTAAACTGGAAGTAGTGGTTTTCCTGTGTCGTTATTCGGGTTTGTGCCACTGTCCAGACGGACGCCGTGGTCTTATGACAGCTGTGTTTTTTCTCAGCGCTGTTGGAGAACCACCAATCATATTAAAGGGATTTTACATCGTTGACTGAAAAAACTGCAGCACATTAAAAGTTTCTTTTTTGTTTTAAATGTTGCTCCAATGTGGTTATATATAAGCCTAAGGTCTTAAACAAAATATGAAATCTGTACAATGTTGAAGAATGTACATACAGACAATATTTTTCTTACATTTCAGTTGTACATTTAGAGCAAACTGGTGTTTTTGTGTCATATGTGACTGCAGCTAAATGCACAAGCGTCTCAACCTTCAGATGATGCGCAAACGTTCAAATAATGTTTTATGATCGTCTGATCAACACTTTTGTTCTGTTTCCAGTCACTAGGGGGCATCAACTGCTGAGATTGTACATGTCTTCCAAACCTCAGGAGAACTCAAACTATTTCCACATGTTTTTCAGACCCACTGTCTCCTGTCAGATATTGAAATGTTTCTTGAAATAAACACAACAAAAAATAAAGCAGAAATAATAATGTGTTGAATAAAACTCTGACTTTAATTCCTGCCCCATCCAGCACAATGTCTCATCTTCCCGTTACCATGTTAAAGGGACAGATTACACAACAAAACCTTCATGTCATTACAAACCTCTGCTGTTATTTTAAAAGAGAAATTTCCCAGTTTTCACAATGAAAATTTACAGTGTCTGTCAATCTCAAAAAGGACCATAAAGATCCACATCACTCACACACTACATTCTGTCTACAGTAAATTATTATTAATATTTAATCTTTCAGAAGCTTGAGAACAACCTGCCAGTAGCAAACAGTTGCATAAAGGTATTGTGTCATACAAATAAAACAACATTATATGACAAACAATATGAGTGCAAGTAAATAATCACTGAACTGCTGTCAGATTTTTAATGTGATCTTGTGTGTAATAATCACAGCAGAACAGTTTTTAAAGGGACAACTTTCACACATGTCTTCAATGTTATTATTTAGTGAGCGATGAAACCAGTTAACCTGTATTTAAAGTCTTTGCTGAAATCAACAGTCAAACAACTGTTTTTAAGAGGTACTTAATGTTAAACATATGGACGGATATGTATGGACAGATATATGCCCTGTAACAGTCCAGATGAAACGCTGGACAGGAAATCTGTGCAATGGTTGTGGTTTGGTTGTGAGGCTCAGTGGTCCAGGATACGCAGGTTTCCTGAGACAATCTTGTTCTCCAGCATGGCTCCAGCTGGGATGTCGATTCTGTCCCCGTGATTAGCAATAATGATAACAGTACCCTGATGTACAGAGACAACAGATACACACAGTGTTGGGTCGGTCCTTCCAAAATCATGTCATTATTTATCCAGTTCCTGGACTGACATACCTTAAGAGTGACCTGTTTTCCAAAGGTCACGTCTCCTGACACAGTGAGGTGGTCCAATTCCAGCATGTCAGGAATGCTCTCGAACCGTTTAAGAAAGTCTTGAACCTACACAAAAAAACACACGCTTGCAAAGTTTACTTGTTTTATTTTTATTGAATGTTGTGAGATTAAAAACAGATATCTGAGAGCCTAACTTATAGGACCAATTTTGGTCAGAGTAAGTGGCACCAGACTCTGGTTGATCATCAGAAGTGCTGCTTACCTTGGTAAAGGAGCTTCCTAGCTTGACATGAGGTGTTGTGGGAAACTCCCTCTTGGGGCTCATGGTCAGAGAACCTGCCTGCATGCTGTACAGATTAGACATGACCAACAGCAGATCAGAGGTAGTTTTGACTGGCAGAAAGCGGCTACGAGGCACGTTGATGCCTAGAGCATTGTCAAAACTTTTCATAGCGGCACCTACAGCCGTCTCCAACTGAATCACGTTCAGACCACCATCCAGAGTCTGGAGACAGAAACAAAAAACTCAGGCAAACTGTTTCACCTACAGACATCTACAATGTTCTTCTCTGCTGTGGAGAAACATTCACCTTGGGGTTAACAATGATCTCCATGTCCATGGCGTTCCGCTCATGAAGTCTTTTGATGGCTGGCAAGCTGATCCACAGGTTGTTGGTGTTGAAGATTTTGAACTTGGTGACAGATTTGAACTCGTCCACGTGTGCTTTGGGCACCTGAGCGATCTCCAGCAGCCTGAGTTTACCATCGTACTGCATCAGCGTACCACCCTGAAACAAACACTCATCTGCGTTAGCCAATGAAAGCTTTAAAAGATGATTTAACCCAAGCCTGACCAAATGACAAATCGCTCACACACCCTCATGTTATTCTAAATCCAACTTTTTTTCTTCATAAAGACATTTCTTTCTTAAAGACATTATTTTAAATAATTTTCATGTTCATTGTGGTCAAGATCAGATGTTCAAACATCTTTTGTGCTCCACAGAAGAATGAGGTTCTCACCTTCACGTCAGCTCTGGTTTTATCCGTGACCTCCATGACAAACTCACACCGTTTCTCACTGGGTTGACTCATCAGGTGGTTTAAGATGTGCAGGTCCACCGTGGCCCCCAGGTTATCGATGTTGGACACAAAGATGTACTCCTTCCCTTCTGCGATGAGCTTGTCCAGCAGGCCAGAGTTGTAAAAGCTGGCGTAGATGTCTCCGTGCCCGGGCGGGTACCAGGCCTCCCCGTTCTCGCCTGCCAGGCTCATATTAGTTGCCACTGGCAACAGAGATTCCTTATTGATTCTGGGATACCTGTGTGGAAGTGGAGAGCGGGCAGTCAGACCTGTGGCTTAGTGGTTAGCGCATATGTGCATAATGGCTAATGGAATACTGTTCTCAAAATACTGATAATTTGAGAAACAAGAAGAGGAAAAGATGAGAAACAAGAAGAGGAAAAGATGAGAAACAGCGCAGCTGACAGAAACAAAATGTGTTCACATTTTACTGTGTGTGTGTGATTGTGCATGTGTGTGTGTGTGTGTGTGTGCACCTGCTCTGGTTGAAGGTGTGTATTTTAACACGGTGATGTGTGTATTTCTGTAAGATCTTCTTGGTGTCTTCATCTGTGTTGAAGGAATTCATCAGCACTAGTGGCACATCTGCATGATACGTCTTGTTTAAATGCTGAAAGAGAGGAAGAGAAATAAAGAGAGAGATTAAGCCATCATTAATCTGTTAATACGCCCCAAGTTTTCAACAAGGCCAGAATTATGTAACGTTATTCACACCATTTTTTCCACTGGCAGAGTGTTAAACCTGGCATTTGTTAAAAACATTTCCACAATTCCCCCATACCGGCCTGTTAAAACCTGACCATTGCTAACATCAGATTATTGTGAAATAACTTCATTGACAAACACCACATGTGTAAATTAACTGTTTTAAAAAGCTCTCAGACTTTCTCAAAGGAAAGGCAGTTAAATTCTGTAAAGAGAAAAAATGGATGTTATGTAACTCTGGGGTAAACTGTCAATGACACAGAGGAGAAATCTGACACTGCAAACAGAGTCTTACATCATCTGACACAGACTGCATGTAAGTCACAGAAATGTTTAAACCTGTGTGCTAGATGTAGATAAATGAAAGCATAGTAGAGGAACACGGGTGTGAATCCAGTTCGCAGTGTTAAACACGGTTCTGTTCACACTCAGTTCCGCTATAAAAGACTGACAGCTGCATTTAATGACCAAATGCACTCAGAATTTAACGTAACTCAATTACTTCACACTGACGTTGTGAAGGTGGATATGAAAATAAAAACAGGTAAACAAACAACAAACAAAAAAAGTGGCCATTGTGACGCAAAACCTCAATCTGCTGTACGGTCAGATCCAGGAAAGTGTTTTCACTTCGGACGCTGATGAGACTCTTGGGTCCCTTGCAGCCCATGCTGGTTCCCAGTCCCCCGTTCAGCTTCACCACGGCCAGTTTGTTAAGACTGGAGGCCACATCAGCAGGAAGACCCTTCGACCGGATCTTCTCATACGGCTGAATCTGTGAGGGACGGAGACGTCATGAAGGAAGTGAAGATTCATCATAATATATATATTAACAGAGCATCACTTTTACTCAGTAATATGAAACCAAAAAGTTAGTTTTCCTGATAAATGAAGCTATTAATCTGATTTCACCTCCTAACTGAGCAATATTATGACATTAACTCTGAGGTTACATTCAGATTCAGGACAGAGTCTAAGGGACCTTATCAGGGCAAATAAAACTGTAAGTTTCAGCTCAGAAAATGCAAAACTGCTGCTTTCATTCTGTCATTTTGTGTGACTCTGGTGTGTTGACTCCAAACTGATGCACGCTCACATTCTGCACGTACATTTGTCTCAAATAAACAAACCATCAGATTTGAGCGAAAGTCTTGTGTTCCTAGTTTCATCACAGCACCGACTGTCAGATTTATCTTAGCTCAGTCAGGTGAAAGATCAGGGACACAAGTTTAGAACTACAACTAAAATTTAATCAATAATCTGAATAAACAGTCCAGTGTTCAAATTTTTCACTCTCTTTTAGAATCAGAGGCAACTTACATTATTTTAAGTGTTTTGCATCAATAACATTAAGAAATTTGAAGGAAATGATGCATAACACTGACACACACACCCTGTAATGTGCTGCAGATTTTTTGGTCATGAGAATATTTGGCAACCGGACTGGAGAAACAGGGAAATGTGTGAATGAAACAGTTTGTGTTCATATTCAAAGCACTGCAGAAATAATGAATAACTACTATTTAGGACAGTATTGTACACATTGGGGTGCAGCCATAGCACTTAACAAGGCTCCTTGAAATGCAGGAAGCTAAAATGCTTCACATACTGACTCAAAATTTGGTACCAGCAAAACTTAAATCCAGTGCACACACTCATACACACATACAGACAAACAGTCAAGACTGAGACCCAACGTGATTGGCTAAAATATTTCAGAGCTCCAGTAACTGAGGATGCCTGGTGGGGCAAACAGTCCTCAGAGGAGCATTATGTGCTGCTATAAGACACTAAATCTCCTGCTTGTCGTCTTTCATGTTGCTAAAAGCTAAAGTTAAAACTGCATGTTGAACATAAAGGTTAAAGTGTCTCTATCCTGTCTGCCGCCCAACAATCGTAACGTCTATAACACACAAGAAAACAACATGACAGTTGATCCCACTGCTCTCCCTCTCAGCTGACCGTTCAACCATCCGGCCAATGAGAGCGTCCCAACCGTGAGTGCGGATGCAGACAAAAATAGCACTGAGCCATTGAACGTCCCTCTAAAGCGCTGATCTTGGAGCAGCGGTGACGTTTACAATGTAATGGGTTGAATTTATTGTAGCTGATCTCAGATCATTTGTTTTGGATTATTAACCATGTAATCCGAGCTTTCACGATGAATGCCGGAACAGAAATGTCAGCCGGCTGTGGGATGCTGGAGGTGTTGCGCTATTCATAGTTTAACCTTCAGTGTGGGAGAATTTCTGAAGGGGCTGCAGTTATTTGGGGAGGAGACCAGCAGCAAAATGTCATGCACTTGATAAGCAAACACCTCCTCTCTCCTTCTCTCTCTCTCTCTTTCCGCTCCCTCCCTTTTGTTTGATGTAGTAATTTGATTCATTTAAACTTTTGGCTGAGTTGCTGTTGTTTTATGCTTCGCAAAGACTCCAACACAAAGATTTTGGTACATAAAATAATTGAAAATACTTTTGTTTAAAATACTTCACAATAAGCTTTCTGCATAACCTTTAAACTCTAACAGTTTAACTGACTATCAGTGTTTAATCATTCATTAGCTTAACAGATGTTCTGAAAGTTTCTGTGTGTTGTTACTTGTGTTGTAGATTTTTCTGTGTGCGCTGGCGGGTCTTACCGAGTCCTCAGGTGGTCTTTGGATCTTGGCCCAATCTACAGACGGCCCCTTCGCCTGAAGAAAATTGTGAAAGAGCCTCTTGAAGCCTTCAAAGTCCTTTCTGGAGATCTGCAAGAGTCACAACAAATAACACAAATTAGCATTTTAACATTCAGCATTTGTGAGTTTCAGGCATTGATTGGGCATTTTGGCACTTTGATGTCACACACTTACTGTGATGTCATTTCCTGCTTTATAAGCAATTAGATATCCACATATCTCTAACATCTAAATATTTTATATGAACCCTCGCAAATCTAAATACATTTTAATGTATAGAATAGTTATTATCTTCATAAATAGTGTTTTTAATGTTGTATATGTAACATTACCAGTGACCCGTAAACTATGTGCTGTAAGTACAGTCAGTCTGTCATGCGTTCATACAGACAGCTGGATAAACGTGTCCCTGTGTGTTGTGATATATTTGGACAAACATGAGCTGTGAAACACAGTGTCAAAAACAGAGAAGCTCTTGTGGGATGTGTATGTCACCTCCAGAGCTTCTGAACCTCACCTCCACCTCCTGTTTGCCGGCGGTGGCCAGAAGTTTCTCCAGGTCGTCATGCATGGAGTTCTCATGCTGCAGTCTCAGTTTCTCCTGAAACTCTGTCATGCCGGCGTTTGGAGCACCTCTGTACAGATCTACACACACACAGTAAATAAATGCTGGGAAAATATGACACACTTTGTGCCTCTCAGAGTTTGTGTGTGTGAAGCTATAGAAGCCATTGACTGCATGCATTAAACAAATCAGTTTATTACATCATATCTGGTGTGTCACAAGCTATTTCCTCCCAAACTACATTAACAAATAAGTAACAGAAGTACCGCAGTATTTAAAATACATACCATGGTGTTCTTTTAAATGCTGCATGTAAACAGCATGGTGTTTATTCAGACATCATAATCTTACATCACAGCACTTAAGTAAAGCTAAGAAATGTCCACTTACCAGCGACCAAAGACATGGTTAAAAACTTCTGACAGATTAAAAATGATGATGGGTTTTTGGGTCCAACTCAATTCTGCACAGATCTCACCTATAGTCCTACAGAAACCCCTTCAGTTACACTGTGAACTAGTAAAGAAACAAACTACTAAAGGCCTGAAAGTAAAATCGGCTCCAGCATCCGAACCGGGTTGAAGTCAGATGAGATTATAGGTTCATACTGACACCTGATCGCTGCTTTGTGTAACGCGAGAGAGAGAGAGAGAGAGAGAGAGAGAGAGACCTTTAATAAACGCCAGTACTGCCCATATATCGGCGCTATATATTGTTTAGGCTTTAATGCAGTAACGGGGAAAGTTACCGGATCGCGGCTGTCGTCGCACCATCGCATATTCCCGTTATTAAATATATCACTTAATATAGCCTTTAAAACATAATAACAGCATAACACAACTATATGATAAACTGTACACGGTGCCATATTCATGCATTTATTGAAATGACACGATATGATTAATGCCGCTGTTTAATGAAAGCTGTACTCGACATGTTTGTTTGCGTCGTGTAGTTTTATTACAAGCATAAACATAAAAACTGTTTCAGATGCCCCGAGGACTGTTTGTCTGTGCAGCACAATGACATGAACGACCTGGCATCTGTTTTAAACACAGATGACTTCGGACAGATCTGTAACATAAACGCTTTATGCAGGGGGTCGCGGGGCTGGGGGGCTACAACACAGCTGAAGCGCATTTAAAAGCACACGGGCTGGTTTTGCGTGTTTTGCGCAGATCATGCGGCGATACTCACAGCTGACGCGCCGCACGCGGCTTCCGGCGGAAGTGACGCGTGAATCCGAGCAGCCGAACGAAACCACCTCACGGGCCAATCAGAGCAGCGGGACGGGCGTCTTAACCAATCAGCTGCGTTCCGTTTGTAGGCGGAAGTGATTAAACGACGGACCAGCGACGCCTCGTGGCCACCGGCGTCTCTACATCTGCGCTTCTGTAAACATGTATGACCTTCTCCCAATGACGTTTATTAAATCTTCAGATTATTTAGTACTTTTTATGTTAAAACACAAACATGCTGTTAAATATCCCATTTTTGCAAACCACAGATGAGGTTGTCTAAGACATTGTCTAAGAATATTTACATTCAGGCATTTAGCAGATGCTTTAATCCAAAGCAATTTACAAAAACAACATAATCCAAATAAAGAACTGCCAGCGTGTTTCTCACATGGTCTTTTATTGTTGAATAACACTTGATTGTTGTATTGGTCAGGAAAACTGTGTGCGTACTTGTTTTAAATGGGAATGTTCTCTTGCAAAGTGAATCTGCCGACACTACAAGCAGAGGAACTTACATTTCTCTTGTTACTAACATTACTAACATTGCGTTTCATTTAGTTTGTTACTTGAATGTTATGACACACACACATACACAGAGACAGGCATCCACACACACACTCAGATGTGAAATCTACAGGACTTTACAGTCGTGGATTTGGAGACTTGGAGGAGCCTAACGGCTGCTGTGTTGCTGAGACATCAAGTCACGCTGACAGGAAGGTGAGAGCCGTGTCTCTCTCCTCCACCAGCTCCGCTGCGGTGGCGTCCATCTTACCACGGGAGAAATCATTGATGGGGAGTCCGTCAACCACCTTCCAGGTCTTATTCTGTTGGGGTTGACAAACACACACAACATAAAATCAACTACAGTCCTTAATGTCACAAATCTTTAATCTTTATGTTAAAAACTTTAATTTAGCCTTTAATTTAATTAGGCATTTCCTGTCTAATGTGAAAAAGCAAAACAACAATATACACAAAAAAAACCCACAAAACAAAAGCACAAAACAAAACAAAAACACAAAACAAAACAAAAACACAAAACAAAACAAAAACACATGGTTATTTAATATGTAAACATAACTTTTTTTCGATTGTTTTTAGCACTGTTATATATTTTGCTCATTTAAAACTATAACAAATCAGTGATGATGATGATGATGACAAACCTTGATCACAACAGGGAAGGAATACATGAGGTCATCAGGAACACCGTAAGAATTCCCAGAGGAATAGATTCCCATAGACACCCACTCGCCCTGCAGACAGACAGACAGAAGCATCAGTCCATCTGCTTACTGATGCTGTCGAAGCACCGAAACATTTAAACACTTTAATCATTTCAGATTTTCTTAGCTCCCACTTCTGCTTTCAGATCCGTTTCAAATGTTCCTGTGTCCAAACTATTAATGGATGTGAGGGGTGTGATCTCACATCAGGAGTGCCGAACCAGATGTCCCTCATGTGGTCACAGATGGCTTTGGCTGCAGACATCGCGCTGGAGAGTTTCCTGGCTTTGATAACAGCTGCTCCTCTCTGCTGCACTGTCTGAAACACACAGAGTCACATCACATGCATGAAACGACTGAACTGTAAATGAAGCATTAAGCCACACTAGTGACTTTACTACGGTAAAAAACTTTTCATTTATGCAACATCAATACAATAAAATTAAATAGTTAAATTTTTACTGTTATTAATAATAGCAGAATTACTTTTTACAAGTAGTTCATATAGATTTTATTATAATCAACTTGACACAAAATAGCTAAATAATTGCTTGTCATTATCAGTTAAATTGTCCCTTTTAAGTGTAACTAGTAAGTGTGTTTTTGTTGTGTTTTCAGTTATAAAGGCTTACAGTGATAAAATCCCCCTTCAGCCACTTCTCATCATTCACTGCGTCATACGCCGCCACATCCTTCCCATCATGCTTCACAGTAGCGTGATGAACGTCTGGGTACTGAGTGGAGGAGTGATTCCCCCAGATGATCACGTTCTTCACGCTGTCAGACGGCACGCCGACGCGCATCGCCACCTGCGGGCAGGGAGGAAAACTGACTCAGCAAAGGGACTTGAAACATGATCTGGTGAGGACGAAGCTAACAGGCGGATAGCGAGTTCAGACCTGAGAGCGGGCCCTGTTGTGGTCCAAACGGGTCAGGCAAGAGAAGTTCTCCTTAGGAATGGAGGGAGCAGATTTGGATGCAATCAAACAGTTGGTGTTGGCTGGGTTTCCAACTACGAGCACCTACAGAGAAAAGAAATGATCTCAGAACGGTGAACATTGACGAGAGGTGCTGCCGGCTGAGGGGAGGTGAACCGCAATGCGATTGTGAACAGAGCCAAGCCAGATTACAGTTTAGCCTGTGAATAAACCGTTTGTTTGTTTGTTTGTACCTTGACAGTTTTCTTGGCGTACTTCTCCAGGGCTTCCCCTTGGGTTTTAAAAATGGCCACATTAGCCTTCAGCAGGTCCTTCCTCTCCATGCCCTCTTTCCTGGGCATGGAGCCCACAAGGATGGCAGCATCCAGATCCTTGAAGCCCACCTCAACCTTATCGGTGGGAATCACCTCTGTGAAGGTGATAAATGGAGATGAATCAGTTATTTACAGGTATTTTAAACAGGTTAAACACCATTTACTAAATTAATCAAGTTACTGTTGATGACACACATGAGAAGCAATATTTTGCTTTTGAGAAAACGTTTTAAAATAATCATCTATCAGTCATCTGGTAACAACATTAGTTTTATTATTATTTATAAATGACTGCTAAAGTTTGATTATGTGTGATGATGATGATGATGATTTGTTTCAAAACACTGTTCTGGGGTAAAACACTGTTCTCAAGGACATTGTTAGCTGAGCATGCAGGAAAACACAGATACATTATCAGTCCAATCACCTTAACTGCATATGTAAACAGTTTTTCATCAGCATTGGTCTCATTACTTTACCTACTATCTATTTCATAAGAGCATTATCCTCCGACACCTTCACATCTCCTGCCATAAATCACACTATCAATTGTTCAAAATAACTAGTGAAAGAAAATCCATTTATCAGAGTGGACTTCACCCAAAGCTCAGTTTCTCTGATAGAAGCTGTTCTTTGAACTCCTCCCCTCCACCCACCATTGTCATGTCAAAATCAGGTTTCTGATTGGCTCCCGGGACGAAGTGCATCCTACAACGGGAGCCAATCAGACGGCAGTGTGCTGTGCACACCCCACATCAGATCTGCAGAGTCATGCCAGCTCCAGCACGTTTAATACATTCAAGATGTTGGTAGAGCGGGTCGGACTGTAAACAAACCAATTACAGCTAGCAGTGGTTTAGGAGTCTGATCTATTCAAACGGATTGAGCGCGATACGGCCCACATTGATGACATCACAACCTCTCAGAAGGGGAAGAGCGCAGTCCTGCAGCTCCATGACGACGCCGTCCAGCACCGGTAACATGGGAGTGATATCCAGCAGGACCAAGATGATTGGCTGTCAATAGAAACATGATATATTACCAGAGACCAGCCTCTGTCTGAACACAACACTGTTTACTACAGAAAACTTTCAAAAACACATTCAAATACATCTATTACATTTACTGTGGGCAGAACTAGCCTGCACAGTACTAATACCAGTTTGCACAGTACTAATACCAGTTTGCACAGTAC
>JBAJNP010008336.1:0-20476 GCA_036877545.1 Yasuhikotakia modesta | reverse complement strand
TTTCCGGCAATTGCATTCAACGACCCTCTGCGATCTTCGCTAACACTCCGACTGCCTAGCGGACTTTGTCATCCTCAACAGACCTTTTAACTATCCTTTATCCGCACGCGCACGCATCCGGAACTTCGCATCGCTACACAACGGGCCAATGCAAGTATCCGTCCACTCTCAGTTTGATGCATAAGATATAGTACCCCTTTTAATTAAGGTGATTCAAGCAATAGTTGATGGTCTGTGCAGATGTGTTAAGTTGATTGTAGATTGTCATTCTGTTCTCTTTTCTATCTTTCCTGCTTTCCTCTATCTCTTTGTGTTTGTTAAATGTGTTATTCGTTTATCGTTAGTTTGTCTGTGTAGTGTGGTTAATAAATGTTTTTGTATCCACCTCCGATTGTTTCTGTGTTTAACTGCTCATAGACTAACGTCACTTAAACTTGCCGATCTTGTTACATGCTCTGAAATGGCACTGTATATCATATTATTATACTTATTATTCCCTTTGAGTTAGAGCTCAAATTCCCTCGTTTCAGCGGAAGATAGTGTTTTAAACAACGCTACATACCGACTGACACGCTACAGTACCCTCTGTTGATCAGAGAAGTTAGGTGTTTTGATTATGTGATAAAGCCCACAAAATGTTTCGAAAATAAGTTTCTAAAACTATATTGTGATGCTATAAGTTAATTGCCTTCCATTGAAACATGAAAAGATCTGAAGTGTACTAGTGTAAACTAAGGTTTCTGATGGTAAATTCAGAAAGAACAATTTGAACAACAAGTGTGTATTATTTTAAAATATGCAGATAGTTGTTCTATAAGAATTAACTGGTGTAGGATAATTTATTGCTCATTTGTGTTTAAAAGATGTTCTT
Source organism: Yasuhikotakia modesta (assembly GCA_036877545.1). Taxonomy (NCBI): domain Eukaryota; kingdom Metazoa; phylum Chordata; class Actinopteri; order Cypriniformes; family Botiidae; genus Yasuhikotakia; species Yasuhikotakia modesta. The sequence goes on along the minus strand of JBAJNP010008336.1, from coordinate 19,605 downwards.
TTAAAAGCTGATCTGTGGATCTATAGTTTCACAATTGTTTGCATTTAAATGAGCAACATTAACTAACACCTTGTTCTGCTTCAACCTGAGAGCACATCCGCACTGCCATGGCTGAGTCTTCACAAATCAATGGTGATAATCCTGCACTGAAACCAACAACAGAAAAGCATGGAACAGAACTTCCAAATACAACCATTGACCAGATGATAAACAACCTGAATGAGTATTTGGACAAAAGGCTGGGTCTATGGAAGTGCCATGGTGACATATGCATGAAATATAGCATTACGAACCCTGAGAATGGACAATGGGACCTGGCTGACATCAAAAGAGCTTATGGAAAGACACAGCATTTAAGGCCAAACAGCAGGAGGGATGGATGGTCTGTGATTGTAATCACACAAATTCGACAGCAGCTTAAAAAGTGTGAGACTGACAGAATGCAATGTGACATAAAATCAGAGAAGGCAAAAGTTCAGGCACTAGCTGAACAACTGCAAACTGTGATGAAGGATAAAGACTGATGGATGACAATGAAAAGTTGCTGAATTTGATTTCCAGACAACTAAATTCTAAAAACTGTCATCAAACCAAAATGTCGACCAACAACAAGGCCAAGCAAGAGTCTCTTTAAAGCTCAAAGGGATTGAAGAACAGCAATGTCATCTTCATCAATGATCAAAAAAGATTAACTGAAAGCATTGAAAGGAGGGTAGGTGAATCCCAAGAGGACATTGTAGCAGGATGGGAACTGTGAAAACCTTTTTGTTTGAACTGAAACCTGCAGAGATTGTATGTAAAAGACCGGAGAAAGTGTTGCAGAATATGAGGAACGATTCAGACAAACTTGGTTGAAACATGCAGGTCTGTATAACAGTGAGGATCTTGACACTGGTATGCCTTTAAAAACTGCATTTGTGAACGGATTGAAACCCGAAATTTCGAAAGCCCTCAGGATCAGGTATGATGATTATGAGCAAAGGTATCAGGATCAAAGGTATGAGCATTGGAACAGCCTTCAATCAGGTTGTTGAATGGTCTGCAAATATTGAAAGAACAGAGAATGTCAAAATTCTGCAAAGCTCTGCAAAAGAGCTTTGCAATCAAAACCTTACAGGCACAACAACAGAACAGGAAAGGACTATCATGAAAGGGAAGATTGGATATACATTCCAGAAAAGTGTGGAAAGCATAAATGTTCTAGGTGGGACAGCAGATGTCACTACTGTTGTACGCATGGACATTATGTGAAAGTGTAGGAAAAGCCAAAAGATGTTTGGAGAAATTGCCCCTCCCCTCTCCACCTAATTTATGGGGCAATTTAAGACAATAATCATTTAGGCTGTGAGAGTTTGTCCTTGAACCGACATTTGCAACAAACTCTTGTACAACGAAGCATGCAAGCTTGTTACTTGTAAAAGCTTTCTTCAGGAAAATGGTTTACTCWCACAGACCCCATATGTCATGTTACAACAGGATGCCATTTGTCCTCTTTTATGATGTCTACTATTGCTGATGTTTGAGGATTTAAATCTGACAACATACCTGTAAAAACAGATTGACAATGTTACAAGACTAGCAGATGGGGCATATGTTAACCAACATACTGTATGCAATGGAATGGACTCATGAAGGTTTACATCTGAATTATGTGACAGTTTTTTTAGAACTCTCAAAAAGGGGATTGTGGGAAAATAAAATTGAGAGTCACACTAAGAACATCTGATTCTCCCTCTCCCCCCATCCCAATAACAAATACTAAAGTGATATACATTGCATTGGGCACTCGAGATAAAACAGAAGCATATAATAACTTTTGGTGCCTCTGACACTTTGCTTATGCTAATTGGATCAACAGTTGGGGGGACTTCAGGGTCTGGGGTGATTACTTCCCTCTGTGCTTTGTGTTTCCTAAGTGCTTTGTTTACCATTTGAAGGGACTACCCCTCAAAATGGTTATAAATGTAATCTGTGTTCTTTAAGTAAGACTTTAATACAAAAAGTCTGTATTCAAAACACATGTGTACATGAACTGAGATGTTTTTGTTGTTGTTGTTAAATATATTTTATGTATGTGATCAAATATGATCAAAGGGGGGATTGAAGGATTGTATGTATCCTGTATGTGTGTATTCTGTCTGAGGTCTCCCATTTGGGTAAATCCCCCTGCTGTAATCCTATCAGAATGTTAAGTTTCAGAAGACTGCTATGCTACACGAGCACCTTCAATAAAACTCTTTTTCCCCTGAACTTGGTCCTGCTTTCTTCATTTATGTACTAGAAGCATTCTAGTACATTGGCGAGCCACCCAACGACTGCTCAGCCAAATTCAAGGAAATCTAACAACACAAACAAAATTGGTGATATAAATCAGCAATATAATAAACATCCCTAAAACATGGGTGCCACAGGTGTAAGGGACAAATTACAATTAATACATTATTTTTTTTCCTTCAGGTAAGTGAAAGTTTTGCACAGTACATAGACAAGATGATCCAGGAAAGCGGGGAGGACTCCAGTGTGGACACTCTGACCCAGCTGCAGCAGTTTCTGGAGCCCATGCTCTTCCTGTCCGGTCTGGAGCTCGCCAATAGCTTTGAGCACTTTTACAGGTGTGACAGAGGCTTGAAGTAAACATAGTAATTTACCTGCATATATTTCTTCTTAATGTATGCAGGTACATACGTTTTTTTTAAATACTTAACAAATGCCATGTGAGACTTTTGTTAATATTTTTAGAATAATGGTGTAAACATGTTTGAAATTCAGATTGTGTAATTTCTTCATTGAAACTGTTTGTACGAAATCACAGTAATGAATCCAGCTCTCAACAGTTTTTTTTTGTTATGAAGATTAAATATGAGACACTCAGATTTGAGACGTTTCATAATAGTTCACTGAAAAAATTAAAATTTGCCCATAAATTACTCTCAAGGCATCGTAGATGTTAATGACTTTCTTCTTTCAGTTAAGAACCTAATTTATAACAAATAATACTCTGGCTTTTCTTAACTTTATAATGGCAATGAATAGTATCCAAGATTGTGGAGCTCCAAAAAAAAGCATCCATGCATGTACATTATATAAGCAATGTATTTTACGCAACTCCAGTTCTGTTCAGCTAAAAGTGAAATACACTTATGTTGCGTTAAGTGGGTCTAATAATTCAGAACTACTTTAAACACACATCAATGTTTATATGAATGTATAATAAGTGACAGTCTTTTGTTTTTGATAATAGATCAAAGCACATGCAAATTTTTCTGGGACAGTGAAATTTGATGAAATAAATTTGTGAAATGTTATTTTGTCATTGGCAGGTATTATCTGGGTGATCGTCTGCTGGGTCTGGGGAGGGTGTGGTTAGAGAGGGCTGTGGTGGATCGGATTGGCACCTGCTTCCCAAACCACTTTCCCCAGCAGATGCTCAAAAACCTGAGTGACTGTGACGAGCTTCAGCAGGAGTTTCATCTGTACCGTTTGCAGCAGCTCGACAAAAGCCTGGAGAACTTTGAGCAGGTGAGATTGACCAGATGTCTAACTCAAAACATCAGGTGTTCAGAAGAGCCTCAGTTTGCTTCATATAAACATACATGTAAAGTTTTGTTCCCAGTTCTGTTTTGACGGAACTTGGGAACACTTTCTGTCCTTTTTTTTCTTTTTTTCATTTGTGTGTGTGTTTCATTAGATGGTGTATGAAAATGTATCTGAGCCTGAGGAGGAATGTGATGTTAAGGTGATGGTGTTATCTCCACGCTGCTGGGTGGTGTCAGCTCCATGTTATCTTGAGGATCCCAGCAAACACTTGCCACCTCAACTCTGCACATACCTGGCTGAGTTCACAGAGTTCTACACCAACAGTTAGTTCCTGTTTCTCTGCACTCATAGTAAATGTAGTACTGGACACACTTGTGAATCATAAGCGTGTTTCTGTATTAACATGTTGGCCTTCAAGCAGCATTCCTGATCTAACAATCATAGCTCCAGTCCTAATCAGAGGAACTCTTGAAAATCCTGGGAATGTCTGAAAATTTTACAGTTGTAAAATCTAGGCCTGGAAGTTCATATCTCCGAAATAATTAATGAGCTAGCAATTTGTCTTTAAACACAATGTTTATAAAACCACTACAGGCTGCTGCAAAGGTCATGAGAAAAAGTCATGGAAGTTTGTTGGTCAAATGATGTTCAATTGGTTTTTGAAGAAGTTGCTTTAAATAAATTTTTTTAATCTTTCACAAATGTACAGTTTTACAGGGGATTCATAAATTTGCTTCTGAAGCAAAACAATGTGAACTATGTTTAGATGTTCATAATGATATGCTTAAACTATTAACCTTTTCTCACGAACATATTATTTTGCATCCAAGGCAATTATAAACCCTTTGGAGTTTTATGGAATACTTTTGTGATGGATACACTTTAAAAGCTTGCATACTACTTACCAAAACTGGGAAATTATTTAAGATGACTTATATTTTGTCTGGCTAAACGAACAAGTCATATGGGGTATAGGATGTTTAAATTTATGACCAGAATATATATTTTTTTGTGAATAATTTCTTTAAAGGCCTTTTTCTAGTTTGACAGTTATGGTGTATATCTGACTTATAGGTCAGCACACGTACAGCTTGACCCAAGGTATACCCAAACGGTTGCAGTGGACTTGGCTCGGCCATGCAGAACTCAGATATGGCTCCTGCACCCTGCATGTTTCCACGCTGCAAATGTACATCCTGCTACAATTCAACCAACAGGAGGTATTTCCTGGATTGCAGGATTGCAGATTGTGTATAGTAGCTTCAAATTTGTAATTCCTCCTTCTGTATCCCCCAAACCTATCCCCCATACAACCCCCCCCCCCCCAATTCCACATTCCTACAGGAATTAAGTGTGGAGGCACTGCAGCAGACCACCGGCCTCTGTCCTGCAATGCTGAGTCACGCCCTCAAACCCCTCACTGCAGGGAAGGGGGTCCTGACTCACACCGGCTCCAGCCAGGACCCCCTAAAGGGTGAGCACTTGTCTATCCATTGTTATTACATGCATTCACAACACATTCACAATGAACACTAAAGGTGAAACATTGCTTATGTTTTGTATCTTTGTGCTTATGTTTTGTGTACATTGTGTATGTTCATTTGGTAACAAAAAAAATGTAAAATATTTTTGTATTTAATTAGCTTGCATACAAGTTTTACACTTTTTGATTTCAGTGCAATAAACAGTTGAAATTCTTTCTCCTAATGTATTTAAAGAAGTGGCTAAAAATTGCTTTTTAAAATTCAAGAATTCAATAATTGCTTTTGAATTAAATGGCAAACCAGTAAATGGATTCTGAAAACCAAGTTCTGTAATTAACCTTTCAGGGGTCTTGAGACTGAACAGGAGGTTCCTGCCGCAGAGCTCAGACAGACACGCCCACTACTTTCTGCATCCTAAGCAGACGTACCTGAATGTGGATAAAGATGCTACTTATACACTGGAGAGGAAGAGAAACTACATCTACTGTCTTATTGTGAGGCTCCTGAAGAACGAGAAGGAGATGCATATTGACAATTTGGTGTTCAAGGTGAGACATGGATTAGTGATTACAGGATGTTTAAAGCCCTGAAGATGCCCTTTAACTTCTGCTTTCTACAGTAGTACATATTACTTTTTATGTAAAATAAAAATATTATTTGGCTTGTGGGGTAAATGTTTTCGTGAGACTTTCTCAAGCAGAACATATTGTGTAGACATTTTCCCATCATTATTTGTGTTTTTATCATTGAAATAAGAGACTTTCTGTGTGTTTTGCTGGTTTATGTTGCAGGTTTTGCACATGTGTCAGAAACAGGAGTCTCAGGCTCCTGCATCTGTCCGTTTTAGCTGCAGCACTACTGATGTGCTTTCCTGCATCATGAACGTCATCGACAAAGGGTACCTCCGGTGCAACGAAGAGAACCCACACGTTGTGGAGTTTTTGGTAGAGGACCCCTTCACTCCCCACCAAGACAAGGAGCAGTTCTCCTTAAAAACAGATGTGAAGAAGAGCTCCATGTGCAGACATCAGTTGTGCTGATGACCCTCAAACTTTGATCTTTGACCCCTGTGCGGGACAGGAGGCAGAGAGTGGGAGATGAGGGGTTTACAGCCCTCTCATGGTGCTGTTTTATCTTAAATGATTGATACGATGATGCCAAATGGATCCACTTGTAATTTAGGCAGCTAGTCTGTCTTGTTCCTGTCATGTATTGTTGTAAGGTCCTGTGTGTGGTGTGCTGTTCCGAAACCTAGTGAACTGCCTACTGTAACAGATTTTTAAAGGGATCATTTACACAAAAATGAAAGTCTTTTATTTACTTATTCTCATGTGTGTTTGACTTTTTTGCTTCTGTGGAACACACGTTATATAGTGTTAAGACAATGCCTGTAAAAATCTAATATTTTGGTCAAAGTATACAGCATCTCACAGGTACTTCCCAGAATGCATTACCATTTTTGGAACAATTGCTCCAAGCCAAAGCAACATTGTTAGAATATTTTAATTTCACTAATTTAGTAGTAATATTGATAATTACTTGTCTAATTTAAATAATAATAATTTTAATTGACTTGAATGTGTATATTTTAGCATTTAGTATATTATTTTAAGCTGATATCAAACTGTTGGAATCTAATCCATTATGAGAAGTGCTGTTAGCTTCGCAGTGTTATTACTGATGCAAATTGTTTACAGCGTGCTGCGTTTACACATAGTAAACAGTAAAGCAGTCACTAAGTTTTGAAATGGAGCCTGTTTGTCAGGCAGAAGCTTCACATGTGCCCAGGAGGAAGTCTTGTACTGCTGCTTATCTTTTATATTTGTGCATCTGCAGAAGTATTTGATCATCAGTGGAATGAAATTTGTGCAGTTCATGTTGTTCAGGTTCAAGGTTAATTCTGAGCACTGAAAAACATGTGTCATTCTGTGCCATTACCTGCTCCATACATTTAAATTTAAGCATTTAGCAGACACTTTTATCCAAAGCAACTTATAATATGAGGAGATCATAAAGCGAAAATTCAAAAACAACAATAAACATCAGCCATACATAGATACAGCAACACACAAGTATGAAGTTGCAAACCCATTGGTTGGACAAACAGGTAGCTTAACCCACAAACTCATGCTGTTAGTTGAGCCAATGTTGTAACGTCTGCTCAAAGCACATGTAAAAATATAGCATATGTATTATGTATAGCATAATACATATGCTAGTGGGGCAGAAATAACGCTTCACTGTTGGGGGAATGTAATTTTATTTTTTTACATTTTATCTTTTTCAAATCTGTTACTTGGTTATGTTTATACACTGCAAATTTTCAGCATAAATATGTTAGATATATTAAAAAAGGCAACTAAAGCAAATTGTTTAACATATTTATAAAAAATAAAGAATGTTACATTTTGAAATCTTGTTTGTTGCTTGTTTATTCTTTCATTATCTGTCATTATATGTCATTATCTTTTAATTCAAAAAAGGAGACTTCATATTGTCCCAGTTGATATTTGAAATGTTTCACTAGGAACATAATTTTAATGAAGTGATTTTAAGAAATAAAGAATTCCCCTGCAGCAAATGGAAGATGGCGTGCTTGAGGCTGTCATTTTTTCCATGGGTCTCAATGACTCGAGGAGGTCAGGCAGCTGATGCAGCACACTACACAGCATGCAAATATACTGCAAGTATATTGTGGAATGTGGACACCTTGCTCCAGCGATACAGTGATGACCCAGACTTTCTGGTACCTAATGTCTTGTGTGCCTTTCCCAGGCCCAATAGACTGACCCCTCTCCCATGTTATGCTGTACACATTACTGCTGCAGGGTGACTGTGGGTTTATTGTATAACAGATTATATGTAAAGGTGAACAATAGCCAAAGAGGGATGTTAGACACAAAAATGTCCAAAGTTTGATTTCATATATTTTAGGTGCAAGAAATAAAGACAACACACGTATTTCTGTTGTGGTCTGTATTAAGTTCCATGCTCTAAAGTCTTGGTTTTGTAACATGGCATATTTTGCACATTTATGTGACAAAACTGTAATTTAAAAAAAATGATTTGTTCAGATAGAGAATTGTTTGTGGACTGCTGCTCCAACATGACCTGGTGCAAAGATCTTTAAAATGTATACATTTCATTATATATATATATTATATAATTATGCAGCACTGACAATATAAAGATTTGGGTTAGGGTTAGCTTACTGAACCCTACTACCCTATACTGAATATATATAAAAACATCTAGACCTGACAGTTTTTGGTAATATGTAATAACAGGTCAGAAAAGCTACAAGGCAAATATAAGAAATTTCAAGATTACAATGAGAGATGCACCTTTTATAACCAAGTCAAGGTTTGTTGAAGCTGTTCATCACTTTCATCTGTGAAATAAGTATTTGTTTGATTAAATATTTCCTTATTTTTGTCTGCAGGACTTTGCAATCAGTCTGGAGAACAAGGTGTTCTTCAGACTGATTGATAAAGCACGACAGATGAAGTGTTTGACATGAAGTCTTTGACGTTTGTGATAGATGCCTGCAAAGTACTTGCGTAAATTTGGAATAGTTCCTTAGTATTTCCAGTTCTTGGACTTACCCTTGGATTTCTGTGATGTGTCCTGTAAGTTCTGGCATACTCATGTGTATACAACTATTACAACCAGGATACGGAGAAAATGGAAGTAATGGTGCAGCAAACAGAAGCTCTGGACCTTCATATGAATGCCCTGTAGATCCTTCTTGGTTAGTATTAGAAGCATAACCACCACTGCATTCTGGAAATGCATCTTTCTGTTGCTTTTGAGTAATGATGGAGACGTTTGAATGAACATATCAGCCAAATTAAGCACAAGCAGTTCTTTTCTTTTAAGTAATACATAGTACTAGTGACTGATTCAGAGTGAGTATACAGCATGTGTGTACATTTATTCAGATTTGTAAGATTGTTGCTATATAACTATATACAAACATATAAAGACTGAGTATAAAGACTGCAATGCCATTCACAGTGTTTAGGGGTGGGTGGTCATTGAGAAAATCAATCCAGGACAGTCCAGATACTGTAATTTTGATTAGAGGAGACACTGTTGCAGTGTACAGATCTTGCATCCTGTGTGTGACTTCTAAAGCCAGAACATCTTAACATAGGCTTAGAGCTGGACCATCTAGTAGGAACATCTTGTAGCCATCCTGCAACACTCCACTCAGGTAAACTCACTCATACATAGAACTCAACTGGAAGATTAAACTGATACCACAGTAATGCAGTGAAAACACTTCTATGTAGGAGTTATTGCCCTAACCATTTACAAAGAATATCAGAACAACATCTTCACTTGGTTTCTCTTTCTGTAAATAGCTGCTTTCAGAATTGACTGGATTGTGAAAAATGGGCAGCTTACAGCTTCAGCTTCACAGAGAAGCATGACTTACATTTGCTCATTCTGCAAGACTACAAGCTGCTTGATTTATTTCAGGTCCAAATCAAAAGAACAATCTGGAGTCTGGAGACAACATCAATTAGGCCAGCAGGGAGCCCGGCGATGAAGCGGAGGAGGATGATGAGTGTGATGACAAGTATGTTCCAGAATGGTATGAGGATTACAATGAGATCAGACTTTGATGATGATTTCTGAGTTGACTCTGATAATGTCAAATCTGAAAACCAGAGAGACTTTAGCCCTTTTGACTAATATACTGAATCTGAATGATAGACAATGCTTAGAGAATCCCTGTTGCATGAAATCCACTGTAATATGCTCTTTGCTTTGCACTTACACTTTGGTTACACAAAAAATTGTATAAATGGGTATTTAGAATTTTTCTCTGAACAGTTTATTTTTTTTTACACATTGTATTGTATTAATGATGAGTGTGATGACTGATGAGTGTACTTAATTCAATAAAGGATATTAAATATTGATGTTATATTGTAGATGATAATTTTTTTAAACTCATTATGGTTGGTGGTATGGTTTGTTATTAACATTTTGTGTATTGTGTATTTATTAAATTACTACAACTACTAGCCTTTATTCCAAAATTCCTTTAAATTCCTTTATATACAATATTTCTCATTGATAGATTGTTTCAGTAATTGTAAGCATTGGAAATGTTCACAAAGGTTTGATAAAGAGAGAACAGTCAGAACAGTCAGTTAGGCTGCGTGACACTCCCTCTCAAACACATACTTACAAATTTAACTTTTGCCATTAAGACTATTAACAGGCAATGGCAATAGATATTTAATAGTATTAAAGCTTTTTTGATGTTTTATTATTTGCTAAGCAAAACATACATTAATTGCTTTGTTCATGAGGAAAAAATCCTCAAAGAAAAAGTTTCTCTTTGGACACGGCTATGTCTTGTATAGAGATGGTGTCACGAAACGTGTTTGCTGAGAAATGGGAGTCTGACCCAAACGCAGGGTTTTCTTGGTTTTATTAAAGCGAGGCATGGTCCAAAACAGAGAGGTAATCAAAGGGGCAATCCAAAACAATAATCCAAAACACCAGGCGGAGGTCAGGGCAGGCAGCAAACATCAAAAATCCAAAAGGCAGTTCAAAGATCCAAAAAAACCACAAAGAGCAAAAAACACAAGGAACCACGAAGAACAAAAACCACGAAGGAAGCAAACACATAGAATAGCAACACAGAATAGGGCAATACAACACATCGCGACTTCCTGTTTGCTAGCCTGAGCTTTTATACCTGGCAAACAGGAAGTCACGAACCAGGAAGCAGAGGGAGCCCAGAGACAGACCTGGAAACTTGGACTTCCACTGCTGGTCTATCGTTACAGATGGAGGTACAAAGTATCTCCCCAAGTCCAGTTTTGAATAGAGATGCATCTATATATTCATATGTTTCCACCTTCAGAAATGTTTCTCTGTTCACCTGAATGAAGTTACTCAACTTCAGCTCATGGAATAAATGTTTTCCCCAGCTGAGTGTCCCCTGTCTGTGACTGTCTCTGATGCATTAAAATTTCTATGTTGTTTTTTTACTTGCTTGAATTTACTGATATGCAATTTTCATATAATTTGCAATAAAACTATAATTTTAATTATACTTTTTACAAACTTTTACTTTCACAGCTTTTTATTTGTTAATAGATTAATTTGTTAGTACCAAGCTGGTTAATACCAAGTCCATGTAACAGTAATTACACTGAGGATTGAAATCCAAAATGTCCCCAAAATCCAAATGTGCTGGTATTAATATAACACAACAACATATAACACAACATATACAAACAGACAGTGTGTATTTTAACTGTACAGCTTGCATTACTGTAATTTGAAACATTATGATGCAAATTTAATTCATGTATCATTTCACAGCATGTTCATCATGAAACATCATAGTTTTACTTATCTAAATAACTTTATGGATAATTTTGCCCCAAATTTAGAGTGCAACATACTGCTGGGGCGACTGTGGTTGTGCTAATCTTTTTAATCTTGAGATTATGTTCCCAGCATAATGAGTGTTTACCTCTCTCAGCACTCACACAGGTGATACCATGTGAGAAACGTTGTTCAGCGGTTGAACTAGAAATGTGCGGGACTGTATGAGAGCAGCAGGCCTGCAGCTGGGCACTGTACCTGAGTCACAAAGCTCTGGCCGTGATCATCAGATGAAGAGGAAATACTTTCGGTTCACAGGCAGGAAAACTGCTGCTATACATACCTCAAATACTTCTTTCTCTAGATACAACATATTGTAGCATTTGTATTTGTTTTTTTAGTTTTTTTCTGTGACAGGCTGTGTCTGGGAAAGCCTCTACATACTGCATTATTTGTTTACCTTACACTCATGTGGAAACTCATATAACACTTAAAATCTTGTCCATGTAAAACTGCTTTGCAACAGTGCGAAAATTGTGAATTACTAAATAAATAATGAATACAAAGTTATACATAAATATAATTTAATATTTTTAAAGTATGTAAGAAAGAATTAGAAACTTATTATGGTGAATCAGGGAAAGGAGCACATTCATCTGTTATGTATTTGCTTAATAACTTTTTGTTTATTGATTTTTGTTTAAAAGACTTACAAATTGCAGCTTTAAGCAGTTAAGAAAGATGTTTTAAACAGGTGAAAATGAAGAACTTGTTATACAGGAGAGTTCTTTAGACAGAGCATGAGGCATAGTTCAGCTGTTTTCAAGCAATTTGATGCATTAATATTAACTGATGGTATATAAATTGATATATACTGTTTTATAATATACAATGAATCAATCTTTTATACTACTGTTTGATCATTAGATAAAAGTTTTTTTTTCATTTATATGCACCAGTAAAAATATACAGCTTTTCCTGAAGGCTTTATTCTCATGGATACAAACTCTGGTAAACACATCTAACACTGTTCCAATCCACCAATTTGGAATTGAAACCCCACTTTATGATAATTATAGCACTTTAATTATGATTTACCGCATTCATTTTGTTCATGTGATTAAATTTTGTCTTTGGTTTTACAGAGACCTCTGCTGGCCTGCGGAGAATCCTGCAAGAGATTCAACCTTAAGACAATAATGACTTTTCCCCAGTGAAACAAACAGAGACCAATGATACAAACTGGACCCACCTCACTGCACTCTACCAGTAAATTAGTAAGTAAATCTTGTTGAATGTATATCTGGCCTGTGTAGGCTGTTTAATACATATTGTACTTGTAAGAAGTTGATCAATTGTTTCCTTGTATTTTGGTGCTCCTCACACACTCTCTGGGCAGAGATGCAGGTCAGCCAACCCACAAACACTCTCCTGATCTGGTATTCATTGTCTGACATACATACAAAATCACACTGAACGCAAGCATTATTACTGAATCCACTGAACACTCCATGAAGATCACGCTTACATAAGACTGTAGTATATATTTGAGAACTCTGCCTCACTCTTTCATTGGAGAGGTTGTCCAGTAAGCAAGCGGCTAAGGGCCACGAAATGAGACATCATAGTAATAGCTAACACATTCTCAAACCTGCTCTGGTGTGTGATCATGTGATCAAGCTAAATATAGCTTTACTGTTTAAAAGCTGAGCCCAGCGGTCATTAAAGATGAAAATGTCAAACATATTTCCAGGATAGACACACAGGCTCTGTTCCAAACCCTAGGGAGCTGGCTTGCTGTCTACTTATCTACACAGTTTGCTCTCTTCTAAGACTGTAAAATGGAAAATGGTAAATAATAAACACTTAGACACAATAAACACAGTATAGGAACTAGCACCTAGTTGGAGAAAGTACTCATTTCCTTAAAATACTTTCTTACAAATTCACAATCTGCCTGAATCTGGGTGGATTTTTCCGCCGCTGGTCTGTTTTTCAAAAAGAATACAGGGCCTTTAACAATGTTAACTTGTCAACAACATTTGCTTATGTTTTTCACTTGTGTACAGAGTTAGTATATGTTTCTACAGATTTCCACAATTTATTTATTTCAATATCACTGTCCAAACCTTAAACTCTCACACAATATAGATTCAGATTACAGATTCACAAATATTACAGATTCAGAAAGTTCAGCAATATCTCATATCTATTCTGTTATTCCAGAATAGCAGCATGGCTGCAAATTGTTTTTATTGACAGTTCAATAAATAAGTTACATTTCATAATTCTTGTCAGTGTTTAGTGGTTATTTTATATTGCTTGTTTTATTATACAATAAAATCTACTTACAAATCTATTAGACACTGCACTAAATAATCTACTGGTCTACTAATTAATAATTTTACTTACAAACAGGTGATACATTCTAATATTTTGGTTCCAGCAGCTTCGTATTTTTCTCTGCAGTAGTTTAGATGTGAGTATCTATAATAACCTGTGCCCGTCTTTCATTTCAACCAGCCTGCTGTTTAACAGCATTCATTCAACTGCATTCTTTCCAAATGGCTTCCTTCTTTCCTAAAGATCTGAAACACTTCACACAGAAACCCATTAAACAGCGATAAACACCTGAGTATCTGTGCATGATTTGTTGACACAGTACTTTGTGGTGTAAATGAAACATTTTCTGCGTCAGGTTAAAGATGTGAGCACTTGGCGTGGAATGAGGGCGTATTGGGTTTTAAGCAGTATTTATGTATGCTCACAACCTGGAACAAAGCAAAACATTGGCTTATAGCATGCTATAGCATGTAAAAATTATCTGTCTTTATTGCAGCTTCCAGAAGCTATTGCCCTTCCCTTAAAGGAACAGTTCACCGACAAATGAAGATTCTGTCATTATTTACTCTCTTAATCCATACTGTGCTATTACTGGAACACAATGGAAGGTTTGTCTTTTACACTACAAAACAATATAAATGTAAGTCACAAGGAAAATTGAAATTGTTTATACATAATATTTAACATTAAGAGTATAACCTACTTAGGGTGCTATAAACTGGGTCAATATGAGGGTGACTAACTGATGACACAATTTGCACTTGTGGGTGAACTATTCCTTTATTTTTGATCAGTCCAAAAACTTCTTTTAAGCAGTTTTGAGTGTTTTTTCATAGTAGTTGTCATGTGGGGTTTAAACTATTTGATATATTGATGGCCTAAACTAATGTTGTATAACTTTGTCTGATATGAGACAGCTTGATCAATTGTTCTCATTTTATGATCAATGTCAGTTTCAAATCCTGAAATTAGCGAGGGAGACCTTGCAACATCTTTAGTACTTACAGAAGTATGAAGTAAATCACTGGAGGTGTTACTTGATATCTGTGTGAAGGTTTCAGAGCTGGAATTTGGATTGGTCAGCCAGCAGGCTTACTGAAAGGGTTTATGTGTCAGTGTAATTGTTATTTTCGCTGCTCTGGCTTGCTGAATGACCTCAGCACTTTAACAGATGCAGTGGAATAATTCAGTGATGTCATTGGTGTGGTTACCATGGCATATTCACTTGTTATGTAAAGGATGATCTAATAATGCTGCCGGGATCCACATGGCTTGTGTTTGCGGTTTGTATTCATGCTCCTCATGCTACATCTTTTTCCAGATCACATTTCTTTGGAGGCTTAGAGCCTAGTGTGCATGTTTATGACAGCAAAAGTTCTATTTCCCTAATGTGTGGTCTGATTCCTGTTATGTCCTATGTTGCTGTGGAAACACAGCACTTGTTTTCGGAATGTGAAGGCACCATGGCAACTGCAAACAGTTAGTCACATGTTGATGGGGTATGATTCCTC
Source organism: Yasuhikotakia modesta (assembly GCA_036877545.1). NCBI lineage: Eukaryota > Metazoa > Chordata > Actinopteri > Cypriniformes > Botiidae > Yasuhikotakia > Yasuhikotakia modesta. The sequence goes on along the minus strand of JBAJNP010008336.1, from coordinate 4,373 downwards.
GATCTTGTCAGCTAGGAATTATGGGTAAACTGCTTCACAGTAGGGGATTCTGGGCTCATTTTTGGGGCTTAAAGAAGATACATTGGTTATTTAAATGTAATATACACTTAAAGTTAATCTCTCGCTAGTCTCCTTTGAGTAGAGCCTTCTTGAGAAAATTGCTATGAAAGTAAAGCCCTCATACTTTGGCTAGGCTGTAGCCTCTCTACCCATCTTGGAATAGGTTAAAAAAATTGATAGTTAATTTGGATAATCTACAAAACATTACTTTAGTTTAGTTACTTTTCTGCTTTTTGAGGCTGTCCACATAACAATTATATAAATAATTATAATCATTAATTGTTATTTGTTTGTTAGTTTTCATTTATAATTGGGTAAATTAAAAGTGAAACGCAATAAGCATTATTATTGCTACTTGTAATAATAAATTGAAATTATTATAATGTATATTTGTGGCTTTCCACTTTTTGGGAAGCAGGGAGCAATTCCTGGAGCTTGCTGAAGTTGATACACTCACTGTCAGCCACAAAATGAACCTTATCCTTTAAATAATCTTCTTCAAACCACTCCTACACTATTTTTGTTAAATGCATGTTTGTTCAGAATTTCTCATGACCCTTGTTAGGTCTTGTTTGTTTGTCTTTTTACAGTTTGGACTATATATTACAGTATTTGCAGTGTTTGATGGCATTTATTTACTCTCAATCTGTCTTTCAGAATTGGCAACAAAACAACCAGCAAACAACAGTGTTAGATGGATGTTAACTCCTAAGTCTCTCAGTGCAAGTTAAGCTGCTATTTGGGTCAGTGTTCCTGACGTGTAATTAGCCGGCCACGTTGGGAAATTTCTTGGTATACGTAGAGAAGAAACAAAGTTTGGTTGTGGTGTGGGAGCCGTTGCAAACAGGAAGTGTTCAGCTAAAACAGTCCTGCTAAAGCATTTTAATGGTTGTTTGGAGTAAAACGTAAATAGCTGCTCAGCTGCCATTTGGATGCTAACCACTCACTTGTTGGCAGAGCTTTTATGTTAGAAAACAAGACCCGGATTGTATTTTATTTCATTAGCAGGGTTGTGCACTGTTTAAATTTGGGAGTGCCACTTTGATTCAATTTCCAATGTAATTCTTAATGTTAAGTGAAAAAGAATGTAAAATTGTAATACAGATTTGAATTTAAGGAAATTACTGAGAATAATGTTGCTTTCAAGTTAGTCTGTGGAGTGATACCGATACAGGTGACATAAAATGCTTGTGTGTTTGGTTCATGATTACTGTTCTTATTCTAAAATAAACCAGATCAGCCAGCCAATCAGTTTGCCTGGCTGTACATAACTGTGGTGTAATAATGATTTAAACATTCATGCTGCCTCAACAACTATACGTATAGCCAGATATCCCCCATGGTCACATTTTCCCACTCAAATTCAATCTGGTTTTAACCGAATTACCTCAGGCAGAACAAGTGTTCATCATTGTAGATCAGGTAGTTTTAAGAACTGCTTCACCAGAGCCCCTGATGTTGTGCTTGGCAACCTCATTTCATATCTTAATCAGCCCACCCTTCCCCCTCCAGTCTGCTCTCTGTCAGCTGCTGGGGTTGAAAGCAGGCCTACTCCTGAAGGACAAGTTTCAAATAATCAGAAAGTTTGAAACTGTTAACATCTGGAAATTTAAAATTGAATGAGCTTTGGAATGTGGTCTCAGTGCAAAGGTTAGGGAAATGAAGGGACTTGCAAGCTAGCACAAGCGTGACATGAATGAGTTTTGAGATCTGCTCAGCTGTTGTGGAGTTGCTGAGGGAGCATCTTTAACTATCTGACTTCACTCCAGCATTCTGCTTTGTTTTACAGTTGTATGTGCAGTTTAGATAGTCACTGCCTCATTTTCTATGTTTATGTAAAATGCACGCAATTTGTTCATCTGAGCTGGGACAAGTGAAAAAAAGCATAAGCCGCTAACTATTCTTCGAGGTGCAAGCAAGCATGCAAGTCTGCGCTGTAGTGTAGCGCTTAGCTCGCATTTTGTGATGTGTTACGTAAACACAGCCAGCAGCAGAATACAGCTGTTACTCCTGTTTAGAGTTAAGTTTATGTTATATACAGTTGAGAATCAAAGTGACAGCTGGTTTTAGGATTCACACCTGAGTTGTGTGAGAGTGAGTTAGGTTGGTTTTGCTCTGTTGAAAGTACATCACTAGTATGGTCACAGAGTGAATACGTTTTAAAATGACAAAATTGTGTTGTAGTAGTGCAGCCCTAAAACCAATTCTGGAAATATAGCTTCAATATATTAGTTAATTTAGGATGCATATGCAGAAACATGCATGGTCCCAAGGCCTATACAAAGTTTATGTTATGTAAGATTGTTGAATACAGGTCTGCTTTAGCAGTTCTGGTGGGTCCACCTGGAGTAAAAGTGACACTGTGTGATCATGCAGCACCGACAACCACAAGACCCGTTACGAGGTGTTGATTGTGTGCCATTCAGCTGCTGGCTTTTGAAGGTTTCCCCTTGTGTTTGGGGTGGTGTATGACCAATAGAGATGTGCATGCTGGCTCTTGCTGCCTGCTTTAGATTGTTGGGTCTGCTCGGCCCAGCGCTCCTGCTATAATGGTACTTTACATAACGAGAGCTTCACATTCTTTTCTGCTCTCTTAGTAAGCATCCTTTACATGCTTAGGCAACTCCCGCTATGTGTTTGCATAAGTTTTTCAGTGTAGTTAATGGTGCTTGCAAAGGCAAGCATCACTGTTTTTATTGCTCATACTTTAAGTTAGGAATCTGAGCAAACCTCTAATCTGAAGTATTATACTTTGGTATGTTATTCATCATGCATATTTTTGCTAAGGCCTCAATGCCTCAAAATATGCATCTTGTGAGAAGAGAAATGTGCTGTTATTTTTCATTTTACCTGGCAGATAAAAAAACTAAAACAAAAGATGAAACAAGAAAAGCTAATGCCTGATTGCTAATGCCTGATCATACTTTTTTTGATAATTTTCACAATACAGTCAGCTCATAAAGCTGTTGCTCATTTAATCACTTTCACATCCAAAAGTTTATAGGACTCTGGCCTGAAATCTGGTCATCTTCCCGTTGTGTCTGAAAATAGTCCCACATTGTGTTAAATTCATAGAATCAACAATAGAGTCAGTCACCCTGTGATTCCATAAAGGCTGTTTATAAAAATTGATGTTTGTCTTCAAGATTGTTCCGCTCTGGTATGAATTGGCTGTAGTCTGACATTTTTCTCATTTGAGTGTTTAAACTGAAAATAAATAGAATTTTGTTATTTTGTAGTACTTTGTCTTAAGCAGCACATTTGGATGCTATTTGATTTTCAGGTGCAGAAATGGTGCAGCTGTGGATCTCAAGAGTAATAGAAGAGTAATATCGCATTAGAGGGTAACAAATGTCTAAGAGACACAGGAAACCCCATGAACTTGTGTTGTTTATGCTAACAAGGAGAAATGTGTCTGATCTATGCCGTCCTGTGTGTAAGTGTGTCTGTATGTGTGTGCGCGTGTGAGTGTGTGTGTAAGTGTGTGTGTGAGTGTCAGGTGTGGTGGAGCTCCAGCAGCTTTCTGCACACTGACTGAAGGAGGTTCTTAAGGAGGTGAAGTCCAGTGATGACTCCCCTAAGCTTTGTGCAACCTGTTAACTTTGTGCAAAATACATACCTGTTGTTGCAGTGCAGGAATACCTTTCTACATTCAGGTCAGTTCATGTGACCTCTGTGTACAGCACAGACTATTGAGATACTTTGTATTTTCCTGTAGCTCAACTGGTATTGCATTAGCAGCACAAAGGTTGTGGTTTTGATCTCAAGGGACACAAGTACTCTTAAAAATAAATACATTAAAGACACTGTATGTCACTTTGGATAAAAGTGTCTGCCGAATGAATAAGTGTTGTCTTGAAGGTTTCCATTATACATCTAATTTTTCTGAGAAGTAGGTTTAAAGTGTTGTACATGTGTGTCTGATCATATCTTTGGTCTCTCTATCTTTTGGAAAATATCACAAAAATTCCAAAATATACAGTACATACATACTAATACATGCTAATGTTTATGCTTCTGTAGTCCAATCAAAAGGCATGCAAAGGACTAACAGAATGAAAAATATAGTAAGCACCCAAGAAACACCTGCAAGGTAATTACAAGGGTTACAAGTTTATATTTAGGGACCGAGCACTAATGTGCAAAGTCCCTATTGTTTCTGTGTTGTTTATTATTAGGGACCGAGCACTAATGTGCGAAGTCCCTATTGTTTCTGTGTTTCGATTATTTATTTTTAATTAAATCTGGATTTTTATTATTTTTGACAAATTCCACGTGTCGTACTTTAACGAACTCCTCCTAGAGTTTTTGTC
>JBAJNP010008335.1:0-20476 GCA_036877545.1 Yasuhikotakia modesta | reverse complement strand
CACCAGATATCAGCACTGCAGAAAAGCATTACTCTTAACACAAAATGAAATCTAAATTTATTGTGTAACTTGCTTAAAGAACTACAACAATCTTATTGGTGAAACTTTAAATTGCTCGTCTCTATCACATTCAATGATTTCATTACAGTAGCATCAATAAAGTACCATAACAAAAATGATACAATTATCTGAGACAATTATGATAAGCAGGAATTCGCATTAAATTTGTTTATTTCAAGACCTGTAAGTTACATTTAATTCCCTCATTCTTCATAAAACTTAAAAGGCTTAATGCAGAGAGAGAGAAGAAAACAAACAAACAAAAGAACAAAAAGATACAAAGTAGATTGCACTGCAAGCCATCTGAGACCACGACAAACACATCAAAAACTGCTCCAGTCTCCTCTTAACTGGTGCATTATGGGTAACTACACTACAGTTTCCTTTGATATAGAGCACACAGTGATTAAGCAAAGATTATTTAATTCCATCTATTGCGAGAAGCCGGCAGAACACAGATGTGTTCGGTATGTTCCCTGCTTGTAAAGAACAAGGCCAAATATCTTTAGTTTTAGGCCACACAGAGGCGTTGCAGTAACGCTCCCAACTTTTGCATTTCAATACAAAAATGACACTCTCAGCTCACGATTGTAGCTCCAGAGATACCTCAGTTCTTTCCTCAGTTTTCTCAGAAGAAGCTCTTTCACACGCTCAGTTCTGGGTCTCGCTGCCGCTTCAAAGGCTCTGATTGTCATTAGCGGAGCTGATGTTATGAATATTACATCGCCGCCGTGAAGCAAAGCCTTGCGGGGTAGCGGCTACGACGACCACATCAAATATTTAACTAGGTGACTGCAGGCGTGCTTGTGTGTGTCTGGAGGAGAGAGAGAATGAGAGAGACAGGGAGGGTTTGACTGAGGCCAGAGGGTTTGGAGGGATGGGGTCAGTTGTTTTTCATTTACGTGAAAGTTGCGATTCTGACAGGCCGCCACCTCATCGTACCACTTAGGGAGATGAAAAGAGCGAGACAGAGCGGTTTAGTGGCAAAAGGTTAAGGCACTGGGGTTAGTTTTAATCAACTTGCTGTACAAAGCTTACTTATGCAAATGAGTTCCTGTGTGGCTGATATGTGTGTGATATTATGGACAGAACGTCAACTAGCACAGGCTAAAACTGTTCTGTGTGGGTCATTGAGACCAACAAAACCAACAGAGATGGGGTGTCGAAAAATGCAGGTTCTGGTACCAAACCACAGTTTATAAAAAGACCAAAATCTGAAGAACATGTGAAAACTAGAGTCTACTTTATCTCATGTACTCAGCCTGCTGCAAAGGACTTCAAAAGCAAAGAAATTGGGTCACACTCCAGTGAAGAGGGGGAGTCAAAACGCGGAGGCAGGGAATACGATTACATGTCTGTGTACACGGGTAAATCTTTTTAATTATTTTCAGAGCTATCGTTCATATTTGGATTTCTGTGAAATGAAGAACAACAGCTAATTTATTAAAAAAATAGAAGGTTAACACAAATTTTTTTAAAAGACACACAACAGAGGACAAAGACAGGAAAACAGGAAAATGTTTACAATGGCAGTTAAATTAGTATCTGATATTCTATTTAATGTTTTGGTAATGAAATAGATTGATACAAATAATTCTGATTGTAATGTAATTGTTTTCCGGATCCAGTTATATATTTTGTTAATAATGTAGATTCCCTGGTATCTCTCCGACCCTGAAAAATAAACAGAAAATGTGAAATAAGCAACAAAGAATAACATACAAAGTTTTAAGATAAGATACAGCATCTCTCCTGCTTAATAACTAACTGTGACTGGGCAGCCCAAGTTCAGATGGTATTTTAAACTGGAAAAAGGTTTGGGATTCTGCATGTCTTACAGCACAATAAACTCTCTCATCTCTGAAGATCAAGGAAACTTGATTTCTCATCATCTGACCCCTTTAATGATTTCCAAGACGTTTGGGATAGTGTCTGTCAAAGCATTTTGGGAAAGCGTTCCTTTTAAGCACGTTTCTGTGGCTACCTAACAAACGATGAAGACGATGAAAGCGAAAGAGACAGGCACTGAAAACCTCCATCCTGAAATGAAAACAGATGGAGTAAAAGTGCCTCCACCTCTTTCCATCGGTATACATCAATTATTTCTTCAAGAAAGGTAGAAATAGATTTACTTTAAGGCCAAAGCAAACCACTAGCAGCATTCGCGCCTCATGTTTTCTTAATGTGGGACTTTTTTTGCTAAAGTTGATGTCAGAGAGCTGAGGAGGACCTCAGGACAGATTGAGGCTCGTGTCCAATATTGGACCCCATCTAATAAAGAGAGCAGGTTGGGGCCAAAGGTGAACATACAGCTCATATCCCATGATTCCCATGGAAAAGGAGACAGGGAGCAATAAGGAAGTGAAAAAAGAGACAACATCCACAGACAACTAGCAACTGGCTAATAATCTCAGCATTGCAATGAACATGGTGAGGAGCTTCATTCATCCTTAAGGCTGGGGTCAACGTACTTAGTCTGTCAGAAAAAGGGTCATTGTGAGGAGGTATGGACATGTGGTGAGGTATAGTTGCCTTCATAATGGCCCCTGGGGCAAATATGTTTCAACTATATGTTTCAACAACTCTAGTCGCAATAAACAGATCACTGGTTAACTCACTGTGCCAGACCCCCCTGCAAGTTCCTATACACCACATTTAATCAACTTCAGTTACAGCTCATATAATCCAGGATATACAGTCACAAGGTTAATGACAAGCCTGGCGTTTTCCTTAGAAGTTAAGTTTTCAGTAATTAACATATAGGATGTATTTAAAGCATTGAACATTATGAACAGCAGAGCTTGAAAAGAACTTTTAAACATTATTTGAGCAGTAACATATACATGGAATTTACATATATATAGAAAAACTCTGAGAACAAAAAAATTTGATCTCAGTTTAATCTCATTGTGGTCTAGAAGAAGGAATTGAGATGTTAAAAGATCTCATTTGTGATTGTCCACCAAATCCCTCTTGGGAGACGGAGAAGTTTCCTCATTTATCTAATTAACAGCCGTCTGGATCCTTCAAAGATCTTAAGCATTCAAATGTCATGCAAGAATGTCACCTAGGAGACTCAAAGCACACGTGTACAAACCGATGAGACTCATCTGTGTTGTGAAGTTTCCACAAATGGCTTTTAATTATTTTACAGGAACATACCTGCGGTGGCTTTAATGCTTAGATTAGAATCGCCATTATCACAGAAACTGATTAATGGTCTCAAGATAAATGGTCTAGGGAAATTGCTTTAGCCAGTTGCTCCTTCTGTGCGACACTTTACATTGAAGTACATGTTCAATTACTTTTAGTAATTGTCTTTTTTAAACCCTATATTCTATTGAGCATGAGGTCTCAGAGACTTTAATGCGGTACGTTTACATTTATGCGTTGAGAGACACTTTTATCCAAAGGAACTTGTAGTACATTCAAATTATATTTTATCAGTACAGGTGCTCTCTGGAATCAAACCCACAACCTTTTGAGCAACTAACGCAACACTATCAGCTAAGCTACAGAAATATAGAAACAATAAGCAGTTTCTGTTATAATTGGCATTTACACCCTACAAATTCCAAGTTTTGGGCTGGAAGCGCATCAAACTGTACCACACCGCTTCTATTTTCAGCGTCTGTTTTCTTCATACTGGGTTAAAGAATTTTCCCCCTCAAAACTTCCTGTAAGCTCTGAAGAAACCTCCAGCTTTATTCACTTTTAAATCTCCTCCTACATGCCCTTCCTGCCTCATTGTGAGAGATTAAGCAGTTGGGTTTGAGGCTGTGCCTGTTGGCTGGTGTACTGAGGGAAATCAATGGAATCAGTGCTGTTAGCTTACAGGCTAGCTAATCCTTATCTCAACAAGCGCATCCTTCAACCAACAATTGCTGTGGCTCAGCCAAAAGAATGAGGGAGCGTGCGGATGTGACTGCGGCCTTTAGGCAAGTGGGGACTTGTATTGATCTGGTACAGTTTTCAGACGACCCTGTGGGTTTCTTAGGACATAATCTGAAGGGCATCTACACAAGAAACTATATCAACTACCCAAGCAGCGTATTAGAGACGTTCAGGGCCTGTAGAAGACAAGAAATAAAGTCTAACGCTGTTATCTGTTCAATAGGGAGGACTGAGAATTAGATTAAAATGCACCAGTGTGAGTCTGATCAAATAAAGTCTATATATAAAGTCTAGATACACTTTGGAAAAAACAATATTATTACATAAGAATACGAGTAAAGACTGTGGAGACAAGAATTCTGGTAGAATTTATTTTATGTATCAACATTTATCAAAATTTATTATAAAAATACATGTTTACATATTTTATATATAATACATATATATGATATTATACATTTATGTTTTTCAGAATTATTTAAAAAAGTGTACCTCAGTATTTAGTGTCAGTATTAAATACTGTCATCGCTTAGCACAAGTTTGGCCAAAATCTAATGATCCATGTTGTCCCAAGATGATACTGTATCTGTAAAGAAAGCCATTAAACCTGACCTTCTCTATAAAGTCTCCACGGTCAATGTCATGAATTTGCTTACATTTGACCAATGACCTAGAAAAAGTGCAGAATATTTTTTCTTCATTTTACATCGTTCAGCTTCTCTTATGCTAAAGCGAGATACACGCGAGAACACAAAGGAATCGTTCTTTTGGGCCGTCCACGTCCGTCTCTGCAGTAGGATAGAAAATGGCGTCCAGTCAGGTGTGAAATTTGGCTTGTGAGGAGATGAGGTCGAGATAAGGGCCAGATCTACAGCCTGATAGAAGATGTGCTTGGGAAAAAAAATGACTTAATTCAGAGATTCTGAGAGAAAAAAGTCGAGGGGAAGAAAATGAAAGACTCAATGTGGCTGAGATTTTTCAAACCCTGTCTGTCTGTGTTCTGGGTTTGAGGACCCGGAATAATGCAGCCCATTTGTCTCAGCAGGTAAGAACCTGCCATGGCTTTTTCTACACCCACCGCAGGAGCTGTCCACCAGCGTTTCTGTTTGCTATGCAAGCCAGGTCATCACCGTGGTCCCCAGAGACCAGAACAAATATAAACCTGGAAAATTGAATTGAGAAGGCAAGAAAAATGGGCGGAGCAAACAACATTAAAGTACCCCTCAGTAGCTATTCCTGCCCTGTCAACACTAGGTATTACTTTGCGGAGATAGATTCTAATGCCAGTGAGGGACTGAGGACTAAATCTGCTGTCAGTTTGATACAGCAAGGGGACACTCGCCCTCATTTTTTAACCCCGCACCCCACCGAGTGGCGTCAAGTTAATGGCCTCCTAGCAGTGGGAGCCCTGACGGGGTGTGGATGGAATCTAGGAAGAAGGGAATGAAGAAAGATGGAGGAAAAGACTCGCCGGGTCATTATGCATCCTCTGTACCTTCCAGGAATCATCTTTGCACACATTTTGACATTGTTTGGTGGAGCCATCGATCAGAAAGCCCTTTATAGCACAGAGCTTCACTGAAGAGCTTGAGGGGAACCAGAGTTGATGGGGAGTGAAGATGATGAGAAAGGCTCTGCCGGGTCACTTTTAATCAAACTCTCACCCCATACTGTGCCTGGATGACATTGATGATGATGACGATGGTGTTGACGATTATGATGATGATGATGCCCACCATTGGGGTGGTCTGACAATTTGAGAATCCCCAAAAACGGTCAATCAAACAGACGTGGTCTCTGCACACACAGATGGCTTTGAACTACACATCCAATTCAATCCCCAATACTCCAAATTAAAACTAGACCTTCACAGCTCTGCTTAATGGGATTGAGAGCCAGCGGCAGCCCAGATTCAGAGGCAGCCTTGAGGTGATAGTGGCTCTATTCACACACACACAGAATCGTAACAGAATGGTAAATGCAGCAATAAAGTCATCAAACACCCCCTTGAAGTCTTATTTATAATTAAAGTTTTTATTAACAGCTGTCACAGGGACCCACAGGCCTTGGAGAACTTGGCTGACCTTTCAGAACCAGATTTCTGGAGTTATACGGTGTGATCACAAGCCAACCACAAATCAACAAAAGCGAAGGTTACACATCCTCAAATCATGTCTGCCTTTGTTCTGCATTGTACGTTTTAAATGGGCCTGTTCTCTCCCAACATGATGTGACTGAGGCAATTAAAAGCTGCTAAATTAATCACTGCCTCACAGCGCTGATCAAACTATCCATAAGACAGGTTAGCCGCTAACCAAAGCTAGCTTTGTATGCATTCAATGTTATTTCAGACAGTTTTCACAAAGTTAATAATATGAATTAACCTGACCCAAGACAAACACCATCACCAGAGACGTGAGGGAGTTCAGCTTTGCCCTCAAGCATGAAGCTGCTGACTTTAGTCGCAGGAGGTATTGAGAACGTTTTAGTGGCTCGTGAAATATCAGCGGTAAAGCCAGACTGGTATAGTTTTCTGCTTGGCTGGCTTAAGCAGACTGGATTTAGTGCAGAACAAAAGAGCAATGTGCGCATACACACACACACACACACACACACACACACTCACGCACACACACACACACACACCACTCACGCACTCACTTACACACATACTCTCACACACACACACACTCATAAACACACACACACATACTCACACAATTACAATACATGTTTTTTATTTGCTTTCAATGCACTGTAGCCTTGCTAACATGCTAACAAAGATATCATATCCACTGACAAGAATGCAAAGAGAAACCTTTGCTTTTTTACACGTAACGATACATAAACTTAAATACACATGCATTCAGGCATCCATCTTTTCATGTGTCACTTTTTTCATCTGTCATTTTTCACAAATATTTTATTTTTATATAAAAAAAATTTATATTATTTTAATATCTCTAGTTTACCCCAGAAACAAATTAAACACACACTGACGTTTACTGTAGTGTATGCGCCCTATTGCTCTATCTTGTGTCATTTCCCTGTTCTATAAGGACAAACAAATATAGCAAGTTGTCATTTATCATATTCTGTTATCCATAGTGATTTACGGCCCCTCTGGGCCAAACTGAGGCTGGATATACACACCTCCATTTGTTTTTATCATGTTGACCACTTTTCATTGATTTCTTCTGTTTTTACACTGAGCTAATGATGTTTTCTATCTCCTAACCTTCTAACTCCTTGGCCTAACCTTCAAAGCAAACATTTCTGCATGTTTAGATTTTCTTTAAACATATGCAATATGTTTCATATTGTATACATCACTGCAGTTAAAACATAAACTATAAACCAACTCCCACCAGCTTAGAACTTAAAATCAGGGCATCTCACAACTGAAAAAACCTAAAAAACCCACTCAGACCCCCTGCCCTCCTCCTGTGTGTCATCTTTATAAGAATTGTTTGTAGCACTGGAGTGATACAAGACCGTAATGAAACCACAAAGGCTTGATATTAGTAGTCACACACACATACATACAGATGGAACATCAAGCATTGGACTTAAGCACTTTTCCCATGATGAACTGACTAGTGAAATTACAACTAGTCAGTGTTGTTGGTAGACACAGCCACCCGGGTATCTGTTCTGCTCCACACATCACCTCAGACTCCACAACAATCTTCTCTGTCCTCCCTACAAAACAATCTGATCTTCAGTCTGATCTTTGAGGTTCCATCACGCCCAACTTCTCTAATCCATCTCCATTTGCAACCTCTAGCCCACTCTTCCGCCCCTTGGGTCAGACTCCACCCCCTTCTACAATCCAAGCTGGACCCTAAAGAGACGTCTGCCTTCCACAACAGCAAATACATGAGGAACGGCCTTGAAAAACCAACATCCGTATAATCCAAGCAAGCATCAATTCTGGGGTTTGAAGGGCATTGTGGGTAATAACAGCAGTTTGTGTGATACTACATTGAGATGACCTGTAGGGGAATAATGCATTATAATGTACTGGTGAACAGAATCAGGGTCCGGGGGGTCCACTTCATCTTCATCGCCTCGTGTAACGTGTATGATTACTAAACGACTGACAGCATCACATGACAGAATCATCTCTGAAGCTTAGGCAGAAATAACCGACAATCGTGGCCTTCAGTTTGACAGAAATACCTCATCTTATAGAATGCACAGTATAAATAAGGGCACGGACGTGTTTGCAAATGTAGGTTAGACAACAGACATGCCTATATATGTTTCTAAGGCTGCAACCTAAATGTCATTTGAATTTGTTAAAATAACACACACACACAATCAATGAGACCAAAAGTTCATAAGAAAACATCTCTGGACTGTAGAATCACTTCACACAATTTTGTGTGCTTGTGTGTGTGAGAGTTCACACAAAGTGCTTTTTCACAGTAGCGGATAAATGAAAATGAAGCTACTAAATTATAAAAAAACAAGAATTTATGTGCGAATGAGTGTGTAATGTGGGTTTAAATTACAGCTCTGTAATTTTTTTTAACAAAATTACTGTCTAACCAAGACAAAATGGTTGCAGAAAACTAGTGTACTGCCCTATTAGAAACACGTTTCAACATAAAAGAAACTCCATCTCCATCATTCACTGACTCGGTTACAGCGCCGGGCGTTTGAGAGCAGAACAGCACAAAATGGATCAAAGAGCCAAACAACAACATTAGTGGCAGATGCACAAGAGAAACATTATGATATAAATTAGCAGATTTGACTGTTCAGATTGTCAGCAACTGCCTGCCATCTTATTACAGAAAACCACTCACAAATAAATCTTGTGCTGGTGACAGACTGGCATCATTTGATGACAACAGCATAGCATCAGGTTAGGTATGGCTTATGTTATATGTGTACGCTATGTCTCTCTCACTCACTCATTCTCTCACTCACTCTCTCACTCACTCACTCTCTCACTCACTCTCTCTCACTCTCTCTCACTCACTCTCTCTCACTCACTCTCTCTCACTCACTCTCTCTCACTCACTCTCTCTCACTCACTCTCTCTCACTCACTCTCTCTCACTCACTCTCTCTCACTCGTACATTGTAACTGCTTGGCCCAGCACACTGTTGATTTCCCCCGGGCTCACCCAGCGTTCCCATTTTTATTGTTATGGCCTATTAAATTCCATGATGGAGAGGCCAAGCTGGGAATGGCATCTGTTCCGCCGGCCGTCCCAGATGGATACTTGCGCCAAGTTAACCAAAGCTGAGGATTTCTGTCGAGCTGAATGTATTTGCGGAAAAGGTCAGATCGATTTACGAATCATTTATTGTCTCTTTAATGTCCCGTTCAAGGCTGTTGGCCTTTTTCCACCTACATTATATCAGCGGTTGCAGAGCCTCAGTGAACTGTGGAGGGCTGGAGTAAAATATCCTGTTTCAGAGTGTCTCAGCTACACTGAAATCTAAAGGCAACAGAGCTACAGTCAGTCTGCCAGTAATGACATCAATTTTGTTTTGTCACACAAAGCTATTGTATCACTTCAACAAACTCAAAAGTCAGATGTAAGTAAGACTATTTAAAAATGCTTTTATTGAGCTTGAAAGTTCCAGCCTTTATTCACAATAACTGCTTGAAAATACAGCAACCAGCAAATTATTTAAAATCTCTTTTTGTGTCACACACAATGCAGAAAATCAGGCAGAAACTCAAGTTTAAAAGTTAATACGATTAAAATAGAGAACAAAAAACAAATTCTTTATATCACAAAAGATTTTTTATTTCTATCATATTTGTGTGTCTTTTGTGTTCTGCAGTGAGTCAATGATGTAGCTTAATTATGTAGCTTGCGGTTTAACAGCTCCATCAACAACAATGAAGTCAACCAAAAAACATGGATTCATTCCAACTTGTGGGCCAGACACATCCAACACTATAACCCTGGTGTCATTCCAGCACTGAGAACAAAGCCGCCATTTATGCCTATTTGGAAAACCTTCTCCTTAGTGTCATTTCCATCTCAATGATATTCCGCAATAACGGACCAAACAGGAGAACGGGAATCACACAGGCGGGGATTTTGAGGGATTAAAGCACGGCAATGACTGACAATGGTAAATGTCAGCACAACAGCACAATTTAATATTCAAAACAGTTGAATTAATCAAATTTCTGTACGACAAAGGAAAAATAAGCCTCTAACATCTGGCCTAGAAGATAAAGGAGGAAGGGAACACAAGCGTTCGGCTCTTATACAACATCTCATTAACCTTCCTGCTGCCATTCTCATGAATTTCACACGATTAAAGCTGCAGTTTGGATGGAGGGATGAAGCGAGTGATGGTGGGTGGGGGTGGGTTGGAGGTTGGGGTGACAGATCAGGAGGGACAGCAGAAATGGGTTCAGGTACAACAGCATGCGTAGTTTGGCACCAACAGGCTTAATTTCCAAAGGATAACCGTTTTCCCGCCTTATCTACGGGCAGCGGGCGAGCGCAAAACGTCGCTGTCTGTCCCTGAAATATCTCTGCCACAATTACGCTCTGACAAATGTATTATGCCAAACACTGACTGAGCCTGTGAGACAAAGAAACCAACACAACGAGCTTCTGTGATACACGACCGCCTTAGCTCCATGATGTTACCAGCTCAGTGAGATCTCTGTGAGAAATGCCACGGGTACGACTGCTCTGTTTATCATCCGCCAAACGCTCCCGTATTGATGCATTGGGCATTAGCGGATAAATAATAGCTGGTGGTTTGCGTGCTACAGGTTTTGGCATCCGGACAACCGACATGCAAAACAAACAGCGGAGTACCTGCTTTCAGGGCCAACTGACTGTAATGCAATATTCACGGAGGAGACTTCAGTGAATGGGTCGAATCCATCAATCTAACAGCCCTGGGAATCGCTGCTAGTATAATGGGCCACCCAATGTCAAAAGGAACACATTAGCTTGGCTGGTGTTACATAAACTGTCTAAATGGATTATTAAATATCAAGATGAGGAGGAGTAAAATGCTTTTCCAGGAGGGATTCTCCAGGTATACATGAATTTCATCCTACAGGACCTTATGTGCTTGAGAAGATCCACATTCATGTGCCAAACCTTAAGCTAAGAACAAGGCAAACAGTGGCATATGGTTTCCAAAAACAAAGAAATGCGTTGGGGGTTTGATGTAATGGTATAACGGTGTAAACGTCCCACGCGAGAAATCTTGCATTTAAGATAATTTATTCTTTAGATTACGTCTTATGTTGACAAAACATCCACATGTGTTTTGAAGACCCTACGTGCACTTAAACCCAACAGAACACAGCTGCACGTTCATGGACGATGGCCATGTGGAGTCGACTGAGGAGTCATAAATATAAAAAGGCTATTATTAGTGCTTGGTGAACATTATTAAAACCAGTTAAAATCTAAATTTCATCTTCCGTGCTGAGCGGCACGAAGGCCCACCATTATAAGAAACTATACACTTAATAAAAAACATAAAAAATATAACATGACTTGTGCAGAGCTCAAACCACAAAGCTTTTGTGAAATAAATATCACATCTTAGAAACATGATCATTTCCCAAGTGTTCAGTGATTTATAAACAGCCAAAACAACAGAAATAATTACCTCAGATAACATTTCACACAAGCAACAGAACTGAACACTTTTCCTAATGATCTGTGTCTATTCAGAGCACGCCAACATTAATACAGGGTTACACATGTTAGCTTTTCCCATAATTTGCCTGAATTCACCAAAATCATGCTCTCAGCCTCATTGTCTTCCTCCTACTTAGACAGCTGCCTTCCATGCCAGAATACAAACTGAATAGAAGTGATAGATTCGGAAGGCTTTACTTAAAATAGGCTTATATGTCTTACAAATAATGCTACACATGCAAAAGGCACAACAGATAACCTCATCAAATGATATGAGGAACAACACAATTTTTTCAAGCACAGCACTCACAACCTTTGACTAAAAAATCATTTTAAATTTTGATCAACGCGTTTCAATATTGAATGAAATGTACATTTATAATTTATACCATTTCTCCTGACATTGAAGTTATTTTACTTGGTTTGCCGAAATGCATTATGGGATTGACTTTTTTGAAGCCAATCCCATAATGCACTCTGCCTTTTATGTTTAAACAAGGTATCTTAGAAGGCAGCATAATTAGGTTGCCTTTGCATGCTCCCAATGATATAAAATACTGCCTAGAAAATTGGAGACAGCTCAGTAGGTTTTGGAACGGAGTTCCAGTGTTGCCTTTATCCACCCCGGCCCTCTAAGCCCCATCTAACACGAGACCCCAACCGACAGAACAGACTGCCAAACCAGCCACAGGGGCTGGGAACACACTGCAGCACAAACATCAAACAGCTTGGCACACAAACAAATCTACTGTTGGCTGTTCTGCTTGTTCCAGAAGTAAACAAACACGCACAACTATAACTGTTAACTGTGAAAACACTATTTCTGTGAAATTATCACATTTTAGATATGTTATACCCAGAAAAATAAACAAATTACCCCTCAAATTACCCCTAAAAATTACAAATTTCTTTCCCCAAGCAGGAGTCTGTGTGACTTTACAGAGAATCAACTCTTTGTGTTAATGAGCGGTTTTGTAAAAGCACAGTTACATAAACTTGGCTGTACGGTGCAATTGAGGTAAAAACTGATTTGTGGAGCGTTGCGAACGTAACGGGGTGATTTTAGGACAAATGCACTGATGGCCATAAACTAACAGCTAAAGTTGCTAAAAATATTACAGCTGCTTCTTAAAGCCCAGTCCATAATTACATAACATGCAACCGTTTTATTTTACAACACGCTACAGTCAATTTTATGATATACTGCATCTGAGAACGACATTTTAAACCAATCTGTGCGACACTTGATCTAAAAAACTCATTCAATTCAATTTATTAAACAAAATGCAAGAACATTATTATATATACAATGTGACGTTATGTAACCACCACAAATAAAAATGAATGCAAATAAATTTATCATCACAACCACTAACTCACACTTGAGTGACTATTGCTAAGCCCTTTTTTCTAAAGCGTTTTCATGCTTACCTCATTCTGAGGCGCGATTCATAATGCTTAGTGAACGTAGCGCTAATACCTGCGGGAGGTTTGTTTTGCTAACATTAAAAGTCTCCATGTTTTATGAGTGTTTCAGTGTGTGAACTCCAAGTTCAGTAACCACCAGAGGCCGTAACAGTAGCAGATAATATACTACCAGTAGCTCCATATCCTTCATGTTGCTTTGGTAAAAAAAATTCCTCTGAGCATAAGATCTTCACACAAGCCTACACCAATCGATACCTTCCACTTAGTTTTCCACAAGCCCTCAGGCATCATGGCCATATTGGTCAACCAGCTGTAAAACTACAAATCCCAAAACTACAAATCCCATAATCCATTGATCTTTCACAATTGGAGATTCTACTTGGAGCCAGTTCACACATCTTCTGAAAGATCTACAAGCTCATAAGTTCACATTTCAATGTCATTCTAATACTGTTACCTGAATATCCTTCATGAGAAATAGCCTTCATCATCATCATCATCAGGGTGCAGCGTGGATGGTCCTTGGAGACGGTGTTCCCTTATACCCAAAGCTCTTCACCTTCATATCTGCTCGTGTTCCTCCTCTAGGCTGTTCTGACACGGCCGGGAGAAAATTGAGCCGTAACTCATCCAAGCCTCAGAACCTGGGAACAGGTTTGAGAAACCAGTCAGACTGATTATAGGGTTTCTTGCCAAGATTGGGTTTCTGGGCCGGTTCACTTACTGTGCATTCGTCGCTTGACCTCTGCAGGAGATGTCATGAAGCTGAGGGTCTGAGGTAAACGCACACAGAGGTGATATATAGGTTATATACCTCCCATTTGGAACGTAAACATTTATATTCATTACAGAAGACGTAATATGACTATATATAAAGCTGCTGGGTTAATGCATCTATACATTTAATACAAATAAGAGACAATGTTTAAAACTACACAACATATAAAAATATTTATATATTTTTAAAAGAATATTATTTAAATAAGTATTTAATAGGTATTTAAATAGCATGTTTGTTAAATGGGCAACCTGGTATTTTAATTATAAAGTACGTTGCCACGTTGTTTAAATAAATTAAGGAATTGTACCTCTTAACCTCTGCAGTTTCAATGTACAGTAAATTCCAGAGGCTTCCTTCAGCTCAAACGGTACGAGAAGATCAGGTCAATTTAACCCTGTGAGAAATGGCAAAAAAACAACATTGTTTGCATCTGAAACATAAACTGCAACGAAAGAGATCCATCCAACTTTGTAGACCAAATATATAGCGTCATCTGTAAATCAATACCATCTTTTACCATTAACATCCTAAACATTCTGTGTGCTATCGCTTTCGTCCCAATACAAAGATGTTAACTTGTCAGGGAACACGATGGTGGTCGTTATAACCCTTGAGTATCAAAGCATGTATGCAATGTGCGCAGCTTCTGTCATTGTTTGTCGGTGTGTACAGTTACACCGAATACAAAACGTCTCGCTCCCTAATTAGGCATATTGATTCACGCAGTGAAAGCTTCACTAAACATCCGTAAAACACTCTTTGTCCTCCTGAACGGTCTGACAAGGTAAGAATTATAAGTACTTTTCACCCAAGGCCTCTCGGTGGAGGCTTGTGTACCGGCAAATCATGACCCTTTAAGGTTCTTGCAGGCGGAACCACACATTCAAGGTCAAGTCTAATTTCATAGGGAGGTACATTTAAATATTCATTGTTGACCCCGGGAGTTTTTCAGGGAGCCGTCTGTCCCCCGAGACGATTGTTAGTCCTCATTGCTTAAATGGGGCAAATGACTTGATGCTATTTAGCTCCAGGCGTGAATGAAGGAAGGCTACTGGGGTAGAACTTTAATAACGTGACAGGAAGGAGCACTTAGCATCACTTAAAAGTGTGAAATCAAATGAAGCCGCCAAGGGCTTTAGACCACGCTAAGGGATTAAACGTGCATTTTTCCTTCCATGAACAATCTGCATTTAAATTCAGGGAGGTTTCAGTTCCAATTAAGATTTGGCCCAGGGAGACCTTTTTATTTTATTTTATCGATGCGTTTAACAGCGTGCAATAGTTTTAACGGCGCGTTTAACACCTGGAGTCTGTTTCTGGCCTGGCTGTCCTTTAAGCAAAACATGGGGGCTTTATTAGAAAGTTTGAGCATCTCTTTAAATGGCAATAAACCCCAGTAGACCCTAACACAGCTTATACAATGGCAAATTTCCTGAAAAGTTGCTCTCCACACCTCAAGAAACACACGGAGTTCATGTTTCCTCAAAAATTCTTGAGTAGAAATAAAATAGTTCCAAATGAGAACTGCTGAGATGCAAATACAGTATAAAGCAGAATTGGATATTAGGAGAATTGATGAAAAGTCAGTTTTCAACATTGTTTAAATTTGTATTAAAACGCTTGTGGAGTCACATATGAGATTACTACATTTCTCAGGAGAAACATCTAAAACGCAGGAGACCTCAACAAAAGTTAAACAACCGAGCTGCTCTCTATTTTTAGAAGAAGCTATTAAGATGTTAAAGAGATTTGGAGATATTTTATCCATGGAGAGCCTGAATCGTTTCTGCATTTTCTACTCAGTTATCCTTTCTTAAAAAACTGTTAGACTGAGTTAAACTCTCCTACTGTTTGCTAAACACAGCTTTGCTAACTACATGCATGTTGGAAGTTCTATCACACGCCTGTGTTTGTATGTATGGGATGATACAACCTCATTTACCAGCATTGCTGTTCTTGTCTCTCCCTCACACAGACGTTGCATAACACTGCAGTTCCTTCCTGCTCTCCAATGTTGCATGGGCTCCAATGCAAATAAAGCACAGCCGTGCATCTCATGCATGTTTGTTGGAGTCCTGGACTCATTGTTCTGAATAAAAAAATACATTGCATTAAATATTGCATTTCAAACACAGTTCATCACACCCCTGTAGACACTTTCATGTAAATAATACATTGTGATAAATCACATAATAAATTGCACATGGGTGTGTAATTTCTGCTCTGAACAAAATAAGACAACAATATGATATACTTTTAGAAACAAAAACAACGTGTGTAGTTTAAGTTTGTGTGAATGAAACGCTACCCACATTTGTTGTTGAAACGAGAACTTTTCAGCCTCTAAACGTCATTGTTGTAAAAACAGGGAATGTTTTTTAATAATGATCCTCAAGTACCCTAATATTTACCTTCAAGGATTTCCTTGTTTGTGTTGATGAATACAAATGTAAACGTCCAAACGCTGTTTCTGCAAGCAATCCGTGTATTCATATACACACTGCCCCATAGTGACCGACAATATATAACATCCTCAAATTCTGCTCTATTGTTCTTTCTGATGGCATTTCCGCTTTACACAAGCAGTCATCTATAAAATAGGGCACACTCACTGTTTATTCTTCCATTTCCACAGGTGAATGGCTGTTTCCTTAAAAAAACAGTTTCAATCTCATAAGGTGATTCAATGGGGCATTTCTGAGTCTGACTGACACATGCAAATGCATTCACAGGTAAATGTCATTTTTACATACTTAAACGCTTTGGCACGAATCGGAGACATCTGACCTTCTTACAAACTGAACATATAATACACAAATATATAAAACATTGAAGTTCCCATTATAATTCCAGTAGCTACATCCCTTGGAGGCTTTAAAGTTTGAATTCCCCTTTTCACAGACTATAGACATTCGATGGGGACCAAATGTCCCCACAAGCAAGGCTGTAACTCCTGGGATGAATGGTGGAAATGATTCTAGGAGCTCAAAGGTGCAGAGGAGAGCAAAACAATCCCAGCAGTATTGATATAAGGGGGCCCAAGGCAGTAAACAATCAGAGTACCCATAATTCTTAGCTACAGCCCTGCCCATATGGAGAGTCAACCTGAAACCAGCTATATGGTGGAGACCAGCAAACAGCGTGTTGAGTCTGAAAGCTCTTTCTGTTAGTTCAGACCTGGACAGAGGTAAGGAACGTTAACATCATACCAACAATTCAGAATTGTTTACCATGTTTCAATAAAATTAACTACTGCTCATCTCTGGAATCGTTCCTAGCTCCTAGATCTCAAACAGTCTACAAGTGACACACGCCACCAATTAAACATTTGTCTTCAGATCAGAGCGTTTTGTTGTTGCCTTTGAAAGCGTGTCCCATCTTTTCATCTGCTCTTCCAAGAAGCACCAAATGCTGAGTCATGGAAACGTGGCGCTCGACGCCATCCAATCCGATGTCCCTGGAGAGCTCAGATGGCTAGACAACAAACACAACCACAACAACATTAACCGAGACGCTCATCCCTCACAAACTGTGAGCGATTTGGAGGATAATGAAGCTGCTGAGAGATAAAGATTGTGAAGTAGCGGAGAGAAACCGTGAGGGGTGGGGCAGTTGAGAAGAGAGGGTACAAGAGTAAGTAATCATTCTAAAAATGAGTGACAGTGTGAAAACAACAACGAACGGGAAAGGTTGGAACAGAGCTGCGTGGCACCTTCAAGGTCGGCTCCTGACGGTACGTGACGTGCTAAAATGAGCTAGCGAAACAGCAACGCAGTCCCCAATCGCAACGGGGCATCGGCTGCTCGGCTGTCTGCGTATTTTGCCTTGACGAGTTTCATTTATTAAGCGGAGAGCTTTCGTATGCAACGCGGTAGCCGGCAGTCACCTTCTAACATCCCAATTAACTCCTATCTAATTGATGTTGGACGTATTAAAGTTAATGAGGCAGCGGCCCATCTGTTGCGGAGGGGAAGCGGAGATGATGTTGTCATTGATGGGGCAAGCTTGGGTGTGTTGCGGTAGTGACAGGGTTCTGGGGAAGACAAAGAGCCGCATGGCAAGTGTTGTTTCATTACATCAGTCCATGAAGACCCTTCAGTTAGGCTCTCATGCATTTTTACGAGTTTCATATATGAGTCTATATACTGGCCCGTATGACACCATGAATGATTCACAGACTCTGAACAGCTCAGTGCATCTAATAAATAATAAATCTAAATTTTACAGATATACACAATCCGTTCTGCTCTCAATTAATTTTTAATCAAGGTGACGGTGGTCAGACTGGGTGGAGATGCAATTTGGTCAAATCTCAACCCAGCACACACAAACGTATTCTCCAGAAACAAAGAGTGACGAAACCAGTCACCAAAACAACTCATTGAGAGCACAAACTCCATGGACTCGATAGCATTTAAAGACAAGTGCTTATTGTCGTTTACTTTTTAATTTAGCAAAACACTTTACAATCATCGAACGCATTAACCTTTTCTGGAGCTACAGAGTGACATCACACATAATACCTCAGGAAGACGTTTATAATCCATGCATGAGCAAAATAAGAATGGAAATAAATGTCAAAGGGGTAAAAAAAATGGGGGGGAGTGGGGGGATTACAGACGGGTAAGAGAAAAGATGGCCCAGTATTGGATGCATGGCTGGAATATTTAACCTGCCCATCTGCATGAAATACATCCAGGCAGACTCTCCTCCGCTTCAGTTCTCCCAAACCCATACTTAACATTTCCACAGGTGAAAGGGGAGGCGTCATTAAAGGGAGCCACGCTCTCCTCCAGCTCTCCTCCAGCTCTCCTCCAGCTCCATCAAACACGTGTCTGTTCTTCTGAAAACAGTTTAAGGGCAACAATTACAACGGTTTCATTAAGTTTAAAAAACATTTCAAGTGTTACTTTTAACGTTACAGCAACGTTCCAAGTATATAATTCTTCAGTCATTATATTAATATTAATGCCTGGGTAATAAAAGTTATTCAAACAATGCTGTAACACTTTTAAAATGTTAAAAACTATATATAAATCACAAAAAACGTTCCACTAACATTAACCTGCATCATGAATATTTAAAAAAGCCTCCTTTTGTGTCCCTGAATCTCAACTGGCAACACCAAGTTCATGGGTTCAAATCCCAGGAAAAACACACTCTTCTGCAAATACATACAACAAACATTATAATAATAATATTAATATAATATACTGAAGTAAATGAGTCTAAATTGTGACTGTTTTGTGTATAAACATTTTATGTTTATAACAAACCACATACAGTCTAAACACACAATGTACAGAACAATAGAATAAGAGAGTTGCATTGAAATGCATTTTTCTATAAGCTCTGTCTATATGACACTCCTCTATAGTCAGATTTATAGGTCTGCAGCGCTGTCATTGTTAATGATATAATAAATAACATCTTTCACACAATCTTGGCTTTTGTCTAATCAAAACAATAGTGCTGAGATCTTACCATCAAGCCGTTATGATGACGCTTCCTTGTTTTCCCATTGGAGCAAAGCTGCTTGTTTTGCAGGTTTGCGGGCGATTTCATTGGCCAGCCGTGACAAGGGACCTTTCCAGGGAGGAGATTCCTAACGATGGAATGCCGTTCTGGAACGCTGTAGGACCGGAAACTAACCGTGATGCATAACCTGAGTTCCTGAGCAGATAATACTTAGCCCACCTCATTAAATCCATCTGTGTTTTACCCGCTCCGCCAATATAACAGAATCTAACTATAATTTGCTTAACTTACAATGAAATTCCTATTTGGAATTTTTTCCCTCTTGGAAAATTCAGGAGTACGTGTGGAGGTTAACAAGCGCTTTGGTGAGATTAAGGAGAGGCTGCGTTAATGGAAGAAATGGCAAAATTGTCATAACTCACAATAGAACCATTACAGTGAGATTACGAGGGCTGGTGCTGACATGTGTTTAACTCTGGCGAGGTGGCATTGGGTGATCCATCACTTATTTTGCTCTGTGTGATTTTGGCCTGAAGGGTCCCCAGTTTTCAGTGTGCCAGGAATGTCAAATATTGCTGGTCAGAAAGAAAGAAAGAAAGAAAGAAAGGAGGGAGAGAGAGAGAGAATGAATACAATACTTCTCAAGCACTTTGTACTGCTGCCTTTGAAAAAGAAACAAATAACTAAAATACTGGATATTCCTCAGACACAAAAGGATGCCCCTGTATTCTGACCTAAGACAGCTGTAGGACACAACGGGATCTTCCAAACCATTGGCTGAGGTGATTTCATTATCTCTTTGTTTTGTTTTTGTATGGAGGAAACTGGACAAAGAAAGACATTTTCCTCCACTAAGGCACCATCCATCATCTCAGGTATCCAAGCTACTGAAGCCACGAGAACCGAGAACCTTGGTACTGCAATACTGCCCTCTACTGGTGGGAACGAGTGTGTGAATATGAAAGAACAAAGAAAAACGACACAGAAAAACACACAAAGGAAAGTAAGAGATCTATACATAAACAGCTAATACTTAGTAAATCTAAACCTTTAATCTATATAGAAAGGGTTACATTCAACTGTCTTTGTATGTCACAACTACACAGTCAGTCACTCACACACTCACACACACACACACACACACACACAGTCCTACAATCATGCAGGAAACTTCAAAACTTTAA
>JBAJNP010008334.1:0-20479 GCA_036877545.1 Yasuhikotakia modesta | reverse complement strand
TGAGTCATCAATATTTTTAGAGCCTCAGTCTCAGGTGTACAAATATCAGAAAAAGCTTGACTGTCTAATTAGCATTCAGCAGACTGGATTCTGAAGAGTCACTGGACTGCATCAGACACACAGATCTTGAGGCATCAGTTAGATACTGACCTTTAGAGCAGTAGGGTCCATCATACGCCGTGGAGGTACAGTCGCAGGAATAGCCGTTGTACTTCTCTACACACTTGCCTCCATTCCGGCAGAACATCCCAAAACTGGTGCAGTGACCCGAGCAGCCAGGCTTCACTCCGGGGGTGACCTTTGCCCTCTCCTCCAGGTCAAGGGTCACCCCATTCATCTTGAGGGACCGGATGCATCCGAGAAATCCTCTCTGACTTCCGGCTGCACCTGGATGAGCAATCGAGAATACGATTGGTCAGAATCCTATATCATAATAAACATAATTATACAAAGCTGACAGTGTGCAAGTATTACATAATTGCTTATTTTTAAAACACAGGTCCAACAACAAGCTGGAAAACAAGGTTAAATGAGAATCATTAAGCTTTTTGTTGAATACATTCCACTGTGTTTTATAAATGAAGGTATATCTGTTCAACAAAACAGAAGAAAGAGAAACTCAGAGATACTTCTATGGCACAGACACCAACAAAATTTCACTTTAGGTAAAAATAATGTCATGCCTGTATTTTTTTACTTTATAATCAGGCCTTCAGAACTTTTCAAAGTTTACTGTAGAAGGAATAAACTTCTTCAAAAAAAACAATGAATGAAGAAAAACTGTTAAAATCCTTATAAAGTTCACTGCCTCCATCTCTGATGAGCCCTGAATGGGAAATGATTCTCTAATAAAATTGTAATGAATTAACATATTACATTTATTAGCCCATCCTGCCCAGTCGGATCATTTCTTTCATTTACCCCTGCAGTGAGCTGAATAACTATAGCTTTACACTGCAGCAAATTATTACAGACATTCACACAGACAGACACAAATAAACAATTAGAAAAACAGACAGACATGTAATAGTTAGACAAACAGATAAACTACACAAACACAGACAGGTAAACAATTAGAAAGACAGACAACAGGTAGAAAGACAGTCAGATAGACAGATAGATAAGAAGTTAAGGTCATACAAACAGATAAATAAACAGTTTGAAAGATAGACAGACAGACAACTACAAAATAGATAAACAGTTATGTAAGGCACACAAAAAATAGACAGACAGCCAGACAGATATAGATAGACAGACAGACAGATATTCACAGAAATATATAAATAGATGTTCATTTATTCTCAGGTCACACCAAAACTGCTTGTCGGGGTACATTACAAAAAAGTTACCTACTGTCCTGACAGGCCCATGACGCTGGCTTCCCTGCGGAGAATCAACACCGCCCAGACGTGCAAGTGAGTTGACAGAAAAAACAACACAAGCAAAAAAACAAAAAAGGGCAACACAACAACAGAATGAAAAAACATGCAGTGCTGAGAATACTTAACAGTGCATTACAAAGATGATACTCTGAACAGAAAAAAACAGCGCTATGAAGAAGAAACATAATCATGAAAAATCACGATCACGATTTTTGCAAACCTGCCGAAATGGGTTTGTAACTCTCAACTAAATGGCTCTGTTTGTTATTTGACATTCAAAGACGGAGAATAATGAACGAACAGGCATTTCATTCACCATTAAATTAAAAGAGGCCACTATAAATGCAAAGCAAATTCAAATAGGCACAAGCAACCGAGGGTGAAAGGAAATAAAACACAAACTGCTTTATCAATAAACGATGACACGAAACACTGAGCTTTTCACAGAGACACTCATAAGCTGAGGAAACCAGGAAAGATGGCTGGCAGGTCTGAATATCTCTCAGCACTTATAAAGGTCTGAATGCACTCAGCACTTATAACCAATTAGTTTCCACTTAAAGCCAAAGAATTAAAGAAACACAGTTGCTCTTTATGAACAGTCATGATTTTACACACACACATACGGTGTTTGCAGTTGGATTAAATCAATAGTTTGATATTAATATAATTTTAGATAGAAAATAAAAACAAGAAGCTCATTCTTGGAAATGAAAATTTTTATTGATGCCTTCTGTTAAAGTTAGTCGCGGTTTCTAAAAGCTCCTTTTAAAGACCCAAACCAATGAATAATCGTCCATTTTTTTAATGACTATCAAAGTCACTTAATGAAAAGAATAAGTCAAAGGAGAAAATAGCAAAGCAAAAGTGCTGAAGGCCAATGTCATGCTGTTCAAGAGATAATTGCCTTATAAGTGACATAACTTGTTCACACTTTAAAAACCATGAAAGGCTACTTGCTAATGTTAGCATAGCGCACACACACGAACCATTATTACATACGTTTTCTACTGCGTCTGAGCAATTTTTCAACTGTATTCAGTCGAACCCATTTCCTGTTTCCTATTCTAAGCAGATTTTCTCGCTGTGGAGGTGAATGGTGAGTTCTCTTGGGCCCCGTTCCAATAACTACAAGTTTAAATAGCCGTACCTGCATTTACCACAGGTGACTATAAATACATTTTACCTTAGAACATATATCACAGTGCTCAAGAACTCTCAGGAACCACTCAATTCTCAGCAAACACAGAGAAAAGAGTGAGACAGAGCAAAAGAGAGACAAAAGAACAGATAAAGTAAAGAACGAGGAGGGGTCTTGTCCTCTCTGGGTATGGTAATGAGGACAAATTCTTCATTGTCCTCCAGGTTTTCCAAGAACACAGAGATCTGTCTCATTAACTCCTGGGTAAATGACAGCTTCAGATAATGTTCACGCTTGTTCACGTCTGGTTAGATGAACGCAGACGTATGTAGATTTGTGTAGATAAATACATTGCTGTCTGATGTTGTGTCATTGTGTGTGTGTTTGGAAACAGTGTGGGTACACACACATACACACCTCTGCCTATCTATCTATTTTCCTATCCATCCATCCATCCATCCATATACCTACATATGTGTGTGTGTGGGAGGTACTTACCCACGTACAGCTGGCTGTAGAGCTCCAGGCGTGTGTGTCCTTGTGTAGGAGCCGGTCGGACCTCCTTGTGTTTCTGGTCCAGTGTCAGAATGGCCTCTTTGGTGTTTCTCTCGGCACTCACTCTGTGCCACTGGTCGTCATTCAGCGGGGCGGGAGATTGAACGTTCAGCTCCACGGGTCCATTTCCCACATCGAACGAGAAGGACACCACCATGGGAGCTACGGAGAGTCAAACACACGGTTAAACTGAGGTAAAAAAATCAAAGAGGTAAAAGATTTGGTTATTGTTCCCTTGGAGATGTAACTGAGTAATATTTGAGCATTTATATGTGTATTAAGTACATAAGTACATAATAAATTCTAATGTACACATGTATAACGTATACATGTATAACTAAATTTATAATGTATACATTTGACTAATATTTAATATTTATATATTACTTTACATTCCTAAAAGCACTTATGTTATGTTATGTTATTTAAAGTCAGATTTCATTCATGTTTGTTCAGTTTAATAAAATGGCTTGATGCTATCAGAACAAAGTGGCAGTGTTTTAAAATGCACAGTTAGCAAACCAGCTAAAGCATCAGATTGCTTAGTTCAGGTACATCATTAAAACAGCATATAAAAATGTTTAGAGAGTGTGAGAATTCATTTCAGCTTTTTAGAAGTCAGTCATGAATATTCATCCACATAAACAACCAAAACTGACAGCTACATTCCTTGAGGAAACAACTGTATTTATACAAGTGAGAAAAATACAGAGGTAAGCTGTGTTTATAACATGACTGCCTACAGTACATCATGTCTGGCCGCAGAAGAAGAGAAAATTCTGCTTTAGAATCCTCCACTAACACCTGAGAAACGCCAACCGAATCATCATTTACCCACAATGCACCACTCCTCTCTGAAATATAGGAACAAACCCCTGTTACTGGGTATGCTACCTGGAAAGCTTTATTTTACAATTAAAAGTGTGACACAGATTTTGATAATATATGCATCATGCAAACACCAAGATAAACAAAATCCTGCCATTTGTACTGAGGCAAAAATCATTTAAAAGGATAAACCTGGCTTCCAGTCAAACATATCTCTGAATTCACTGAGCCGACGGCTTCCATCTGGAAGGGGTGACTATGGATGCACAGATGCCGAAGGGGAGAGCTACAGTAATTGGACCTGCTTTGTGCTGGCGGTGTGGAGAGCCCACAGTGATATCTGGCTGCTGCTATTGTCACCAGTTTAGGAAG
The DNA here is from genome assembly GCA_036877545.1 of Yasuhikotakia modesta. Classification (NCBI taxonomy): domain Eukaryota; kingdom Metazoa; phylum Chordata; class Actinopteri; order Cypriniformes; family Botiidae; genus Yasuhikotakia; species Yasuhikotakia modesta. The sequence continues at coordinate 16,201 of JBAJNP010008334.1, read as the reverse complement.
TGATGCTCAGTGATATGATGAAAGTGTTCGGTTAGGAACTAAAGCGCACTACAGTGTCAGTGAGACTGTCCAAAAGGACAAAATCAACCCATGTGACACTTACATTCTTGCTTATACTGCAACTGTCTGGACTCCTGCCGCGGTCACTAGGGGGTGATGTTTCACTGTTCACCAGATGCAGATGTGCACAAAGCAGAACTTAGGAGTTGAAGGATGGGGTTCCGGTGTCATTTATAGAGCCACCTGTTCAGCTCACATTCTGAAGTGGAGGGTTACACTGACACGGTCAGCCTCAGCTTTACCTGTGGCACTGTGCCATCAGAACAGTTCTACCCAGTTTTGGCTCAGTTACTCACACACATGCATACATAATTTTAGGTCATGTATTTGAGCGTTTTGAACATGTTATATTGTAATTTGTACATTATTTGGTAAATAATTACTCTAGTATAGACAAGAAAGCAAACAATGATTTGAACAAGTGGAGATAAAGACATTTAAGCAAAAGAGAAAAATGAATGTAAGAAGTGTGTGTTAAAATGTAAAATGATGTCACTATTTAGTCAAATTTGTCATTTTAAAGCTTCATGAAACCAAAAAAAGAATTTCCTGGAGGAAAAATGGAGACTTAAATCCTTTAAAAGGAATTTTAAAGAATTTAAGTCTCCATTTTTCCTCCAGGAAATTACAATTAATGGGATCAGGAGTTTCTAAAGGGATATAAAAACACTATTAAAGCATTCTGAAGCAATGAGAGATTGGTGTAAGGAGGAAACTGAGAGTTTGTCATTAACTGGACTCACCCGGTACAATTCACTGATCCTGTTGTTGCAATTAACAGCTCACTGGAGGAAAATATCAATGAATAATGACTTCATTTCAGTTTGATCCACACTCAGATGTACCATATGACCAGATAAATACAGAACACAAGTCGCAGGGAATTTTATGAAAGTTTTATGGTGCCTTTGTGTTCATTTTGAAGCTTGGAAGCTCTAGTCCCCATTCATTTTAAATTTATGAAGCAAAAAAACAACCACTATATTTCTAAAATTCCTTGTGCAGGAAGAAAAAGTTGTGCAAATGATGACCAGTTGAACTGTTGGGTGAGCGATCCCTTAAAAACACAGAAACAAATAAGACTTTTTTTGGGAATGTGCAAAGTTTGGGTGAGAGAGATTGCAAATCAAAACACAAAGTGAAAGAGAGAGAGATATGAAGAGGGCAGGTGTTTGGTTCAGACAAGGGCTGCTCCACTGTTCTCAGCCCTCTGATCCTTGTAATTGAATTTACTGCACTTGGCCAGCCAGCGCTGAGCAGGACTGTGCCACTGTTTTTGTGGAGTGCATTAATTTATATGTGTGCACTTGTTTATATGTGGAGACCATTCCTCTGTCCACAACTGTAGGTATTCAGCTGCCCCGCTGCTACATTTACCAGAAAAGCCAAACCAAACCAACAACCCAAATGGCAAAACAGTAAAAAGTGGGTTTGTTTTTTAAATGGGCTTATGTGACAGTCTGCCAACAAACCAGCTGAAAGTGGAACTATCACACCAGAGGAGCAAATAAACATTTCATGATAGCACATAAACGGCTGTTTACGCACATTACCAATGCTAATTTGTAATGGAATATTACGTTATATCCAGATGTACAGACAGGTTTTCTATATAATGTAAAAATAAAACTGAATTCTCTCCCTTCTGAAAACAGCCAATGACCATTCAAGAAAAAATAGACAATTTAAGGAAAAAAATGTGTTTGTAGTTTTTGTTTTTGTTAGTCATTCCAGCTCCAGAATTGTGTTATGAACGCAAAAAGCGGACTTAACCTCCTCAGCTGTGACCAGTATATAGTATAGATTATATCACAGTATATAACACAGCCTTGAGTGCCTTATTGCAATATAAAATGGTATAAAAATTATTTTTCAGCTTGATGATACAGTCACTGACACTTAAACAGTAAGATGTTGTTGCTATGCAACAAAAATAACAACTGTGCATCAATAGTGGATTAGCTTGAAGTCACACTTTATCATTAATTAGCCACAGCTCTTGACCAATCAGCATTAAGGAGTGGAACTATCAATTTTATAATTATCCAAAAACAATAACATGTTACTTTACAAGCGTGTCAACAATCTCATACTGATGTGAAAGATGGAGAGACAGAGAGTGAGGGAGAGAGAACGAGAGAGAGGCAAAGAGAGGGAAAGAAAGAGAAAGAAAGAGAGAGAAGAAGGGATATTTAGGTCTGTTAACCAGCCATATGTCCTGCCATGCTGGTCTTGCCCATTTGTTCATATGAAACAAAAGGATATTTTAGAGATTTGAACCCCTTCAAAGCTGATGGTTTTTACATCGATTTGGTGATGTGTTACATGAAAGCAGCCGGTCAGGTGCTCTGAAGAGTCACGTTGCGGTTTTTCCCTCAGGCCCCCGGAGAGCCTCCACTTGATTAAAGATGCATCAAAGAGACTCTCAGACTCTTCCTCCATTTGAGTCCACAGAGGACCAAAGTCATCTTCACATTCATCTAACATCCGCCTGAGCTGAGTGAAGACCAGAGCTTTGCTCTGAAATAAAACACTGTCCCAAAACTGTTGAGGTGACCTGACAAGTCCAGCAGTCCAGTCCATCTCCAGTGAGTGTGAAGATCCATAATAAGCACTTTGGAACTTAGCAAAGTCATTACAATTGGTATGTTAATTAGTTAAAAATAACATTTCTCTGTAAGCCAAATTGAAAGTTTATTGCTCCAGTGTTTTGATGGGGAAACAAATATACGCCCTTTTAAAGAAGGAAGCACAATTTATTTGAATTTGTACATGAAAGAATCTTCTGTAATTAAACAGGCTGCTTTGGAAAGACTCCAAACACAACGAGAGTGCGAATTTACTGCATACATACGAGTGAATCCAGCTGGAGCTTGAAAGCTTCATCTGCATGACAAAATATAAAACATGAATCGGTAAAGCCTAATATGTTAACATTAGAGAGAGGAGAGAGAGAGAGAGTGAGAGTGAGAGTGAGAGAGAGAAAGAGAGGTTAAATAAATAGTTTAGCCAGAAACACAATCTCCAATTACGTCTTTTTGTCATAGTTTGACAGCTCATGGTCACCATTCACTTGCATTGTATGTAAATCTCCTGTTGGCATTTTGGTTTGAGGGGGAATGACCAATGTGAGAATTATTGTCATTTTGGGGCAATCAGTGATGATTTGAAATCAGAGATGAACATTCAATGGTGGTTTAGTGTCATCTGAGGTAAACATTACAGCTGAAATAGACTAGAGAGGGCAGACAATGGTGTCCACCAATCACTCACTCATCCTCTGAGGGGGGAACTGCAGAGAATGTTCTAGATTGAGCCAACAGAGGGCACCAGCAGAAAGAGAGAGAGAGATACATTACAGATTAGTGTGAGTTGTTTTAAAGGGATCAATGAAACAGACCAATTGTGAATCTGAAGACTGTAATGGATCTACAGACCTCATTTGCAGTCAGCGCTACAAAGGTGACATTTTGATATGTTTTAAGGGAGTACAGGGCAGATAAACCGCCGGAATATCCTTTTATTCTTAGGAGGGAACATACGTAAGCCAGGATGGCATTTGACACACATACTAAGATACAGGGCTCATCTTTCAAACTTTTATTTCGAATTTTTTAACTTTTCAATCTGGATAAAAGCCAGAACCCACTTTAAAAACATTTATACTAAAAGGGATTTTTGGAAATTTAGCACAAATCCTGTCAGGTTTACACAGTAACTGATTAAAAGAATTCAAATATTTAACAAATTAAAAAATACAAAACTGTGACACAAAAAGTGTGTTTACACAGAGTGAACACAATTATGACAATCACGCCATCTAACTGAAATGACTTAGGGCAAATGTTTTTCTTCAAGATTAAATCGAATATTAAAAAAAAGAGATTTAACAAAGAGATTTTATAACAGCAAAAAAAACCCCAACAACTTCATTCAAAGCTCAGAATTTACATTGATAAATGCTGCACAAGCCAGAGCAGACAGGGCTGCGATCAACATGACTGAAATCAAATCCCCACTCTTAACTCTTCTTAGCAAACCCTGCGTGATGCCCTGCACTCATTTCACGCCTCCATTTTCAGTCGTTACTGAAGAAAACCAGGCAGACCAAAATAAGGAAGTAGGATTAGGAGTTGATGCATAAATCGATGAGACATAATGGAAGGCTAGAAAAAAAGGCGTAGAGCTTCAATTTCACGATTGGCACTTCTGCCTACACACACGCACGCATGCGCGCACGCACGCACGCACACACACACACACACGCACACAAATACACACACACACACACACACACACGACTGGCCTGAATACGCCCTTAATCTCACACACAGGCATGCAGCCAGGGCTGATTACACTTCTTTTCAGGAAGGACTCATGCAGAAGGTGAATATCCAGCTTTAGAGAAAAGCTCTGGAGTGTTGACACTGGGTTCTGCAGGTGATGACCTACTGGTGCGGTCCACAAGATTAGATATCCAGGCTTACACTCAGACACTGATACACATGCGACAGCATGCACATACTTTGAACTTCGCTTTTGCCCATCTTCACATCTTCATCTTCAGTCGGTTTCACTCTGTCACACATGCTCATGTGAATAGAAAAAAATGCATGGGAACTAGAGAAGACATCTGACATTACTGAGTCCCTTTTTAGTAGATAAACCTAACAAGCAGAAAACAACCACTACTAAAGTCTCCAAATGCTTTTTAGTTAATCTAGTAACTGTCTATAAATAATTGAGACTTGAACCGGATTTTTCTATCCAACTCACAAGCAGAACTTCTCTCAGTTATAAGCAGAAGCTGAGCAGAATTCTTGAGTGAATATGGAAGCGGAAAATAGAAAGCGAGTGAATCTGGCAGACCAAGGCTTCTCTCTTCACAGATGCCAATAACTTCCTGTTCTCTGGAGGACAGAGGTAAGAGCTAATAGCTTCCCGTTGCCCCACATTCTTATCATGCCAGGTTCATTCAGGGCCACTTTGTATGCATCCATGCCCAGCAAGCCGCCCAAACACTCAAAGTCAGAAGAGGCGTCTTCTCCACAGATGGGCCTGTAGATTTTACATGTGCTGTGTGCATAATGCCCAGTTGGCTGTCCTTTCTAGCGCTCCTGCGTCAAGTGATTGATGTTGTGCTGTCACCAGCCTTTGAGAAAGCACTAAGCGAGTCGTTGTTCTCTCTGCTCAGTCTCACCTGAAGTTTTCTTCTATTTTATTTAAACAAAGGAGAGACGACAATGAGATTTGCTTCTTCTCACAGACCAAAGCAAGGGTAATGCAGCAGGGTGTGAAAATAATGAGTTTTGTGTGGATTCAGGAACAATTTGGTAAATACAAACGTGGGGGACGCAACGTCCTCGTGCGAACCCGAGCATTTAGGGAGCTCGTGCCTCAACAAATGGAGGTGCAGGTCTTAACAAATGGAGCCTGTAAGCTGATTTTCCTTCTTCAGAGCCCTTGAGAGATACACCGCTGCCTGGGGAGATACAGCTGGCTGAGGGACACACTCCTGGCTCAGGATCGGGTGTAAATGTATGCGCATGTGAGAAGCGGTGTGGGTGTAGGAACTGAGAGTATGATTTCCTGCTGCCCAAATAATTTAGTCCATAGAGAAATGCTTATGAAATGAGGTATTTTAAGATTTGAAGAAACAGTTTGTTCAAAATGGAAAGTCAAAAACACAATAATAGCACAATGAAATTAGCCCAGACACTCACACACAAACAGGTATATGTGTACATAAATATATACATATATACACACACACACACACACACACATATATATATATATATATATATATATATATACATACATAGGCAAACAACAACAGCATTAAAAGATTTACAGATTTGACTAAAACATTGCAGTACAAAAAACTGTTCCACAACAATCTGCCACTTCAGGAAACATGAAAGACTGTGTAAAACACAGGATTTATCTGTTCTGCTGTATTACTGCGTTCCGGATTGCCTGTTGTGTCAAAAACAGCGTGAAAACAGCGTTTACCTCACAGGGTGCAAACCCAATCTTCCCAAAAGAAATTTCTGTTATTTTTACTTCTCATTCATCCCTGTCTGTATGAACAACTTATCTACCCATTTAAAAGCTAAGCTTAGTTGCCACATCTGCAATCTAAGCAAAAAGGCTGATTTCAATAAATAAATTTTGTAAGTAATTACACAGCCTGTGTTAAGCCTCAGAAATGCCTTTTGTCTCAGAGACTCGATTTAAATTCAATGAAGAACAATCAGCGGCAAATCTGAGGCGAATGTCTCACAATCAGGGCCAAACAGAGACCTAATCACAATAGCCAGACGCACCACAGAAACGAACAGAGGACACATGCAATGAGACATTTCAGATGTGATCCTGACAGCATTAAAGTACCATCTCAGCATTTTCTCTTTTCTAACTTATCATTCCCCTGCAGTAAGTGCATAACCACGATTCAGACGCTAAGAACCGCCGAAGAGAAAGTCTTAGAGGGCTCAAGGTAATGAAAGGAAGACGGATGTACAGGGATGTAGAGAAAGAGAGAGAAACAAAGAGAAACAGAAGAGAGGTGCTTACATTTCAACTCCAGACGAATGAAATCCGTGTTCCCGAGGTTCTCCAGGAAGATGCCATAGGGAGCAGAAGTCTTGAAGTAAAAAGAGATGTCAGCACTTGTTTCTCCTTGAAAAGTGGAGAAGTGGAGGTACGAGGACGGGGTGTTGAAGGATGCTGCGTTCCAGTAGCTTCCTGTTAAAACAGAACAGAAGTTTCAATTCTGTAACTGAAGTCTGGACTCAAGGACCTCAAACTGACGCGTCTGCAGAAAACTGTGAAAGTTTGGCTATTTCAGGGCAGAGAATAAACCGAGGATATTTTCAATGCTATTTAAAACAAGTCATTGTTTTAAAAGAAGCTGGTGGTCTGCCACTGCTATAATCCAGATGAAGCACAAATTTTGCACATATTGTTTATGCAGATAAATTGCTTATTGTATCTCACAAGTACTTGTCAATAGTTTGGACAACAATTTTACTTTGAATTAAATTACTTCTAAATCTAAAGTAAAAAAAAATATGTGTTACATAGACCAATTATGCCTGTTATACTGTACAGGATAATGTACTGTTGAGGATACTGTACAGCAACAGATGTATAAAGTAAATTTGAGAAGTTCATTGTTGGTTTTTATAAAGGGGGTTATTAAATCGTCATGAAATTCATAAAACTGTACAATAAAACTACAGTTATCTGCATTCTACACATTGACCACTTTTAAAAAAAACATCAGAAAAACAACAATTCAATCACACGTCAAACATACATCAGACATCAAAATGAAAGTAAACCTTTCAGTGCTGTGAGGGTTCCTATAATTACTGCAATGAATGTTGTGTAAATGTCTGTGTATGTGGTAAAGTGGATAAAACTGTTATTTTTTATGTTTTGGAACAAAAAATGTCTGTTTTTATGTTGTATTAACATTATTGCTTGGTTTATTTTATTCAAACATTGAACATTAAAAAACGTTGTGATGTTTTAAAACATTCAACGTAAAAGTAATGTTTTGATATATAACATCAGAAAAGTTTTGCTGATGATAAAAGAAGAAAGAAAACATTAGGCAATGTTCTGTGAACATTCCCTGTTAGCTGGGTGTAGTCTCATAATATAACTGTTGGAGGTTTTTAGAAATACTCTGGCCACCCTTGCAAAAATAAAATAAGCTTTCTCCAATATTTTTTGCATTTTATTGAAAGTTGACAATCTGCCACACACATAATCACATTACTGCAGTACTGACGGCGGTTGTCCAAGTCCAATTGTGTCCCAATTACTACAAAATGTGAAACTGTACACAGAGTTACTACTGTACATATGAATTACCACACAATTATTACAGTACTTTTTATGAACTCAATCTATCTGCGTTGCACTATATACTGCTGAAGCTGCAATTTATTTTCCCATAATACAGCACAACATAACTGTACCACATAAAACTGCATGTTTCTGCATAGATTGCAGTAATACTAATTACTGTACCAATTTTACCGCAGTTTTACCGCAGCACATTACGGTATGGGTGGTGTTACTGAGTAAATGCACACATGGGAGACTGTAAAAAACATGTGGTGTTCCTGTGTTTAGCGCTGAGCTGAAATATCTTCTTTAAAACATTTAAAACAACATTTGCTTCACCACCATTTAAGAGCTTTTACATTTGAAAATGCAGTAATAAATAAACGGAAGAGCATCTGACTGAAACAATACGGTACGTCATATGAGATACTGGGCTAAAACAAAAACAGGACGTGACACACTTTGCAAACTCACATGTACACAGACGCCCATTTATAATGACTCAGATCAGATTTATTTCAGTGGCTGCTTTTTAAATCAGAGGCCTACATAATGTTGCCTCTGTCTGCTGTAATGTCATGCATAAAACAGAATGTATGGAGAGGAAGAGGGCGAAGGAGAACGAATAAAGGAGCTCAGGAGGGAGCGAAATATAATGTGATGGAGAGGAACATTGTGACAACAGGAGGGAAAGATATTAGTGGATGTGTCATCTGAGGACACATGGAAACAGAGGGACAGAGAGAAAACTGGAGCGAGAGAGATTAAAGTATTGCTTCATTTCAATAATGAATCTGGAAATACCTGCAACATACTTACTACATTAACTTCATACTGAATAAAACAATACTTTCTTGTTACATGTTTTAATCTTTTATTTATTATAACAAAACTAGGGTTTTTTTTTATTTCTAAATCTAATGCAGGACCCTTCAGAGTTTAAAATTTGACATTTTTACTCACAGGCATCCAGTTTCACATCTCAGCCAATCACCTGCGCAGGAAATGTCATGTGTCTACATACCACAGGTAAAAGATACACCAGTATGCTAACAACACAGCCGTCCTCAGCTGTGACATCAAACAAACAGGAACAAATATAAGTCCATTTCATGCTTATAAGAGCTCTCTAAAATGACAGGCATGGGAAAAACATCAACTGTAGTAATATTTTAGATATAAGTTGTTTGCAAAAGAAATGAAATCTGAGTCTGAGTGCATGGCTGCTTTTGAGTGCATGTGGATCAATCGACTGTTTGTGTAAAGACTGTACAACAGCAAGATACTGTATGTTGTTTATTGTCTTCATATTATTTTTGCTGCCCAGTCCTTTTCTGTCATTGTTACCAATTCAACAGTCACAGACAAGCAATCAAACCTCTATGCCATGTTACTATGAAGTCAACAAGCCAACGTTTCACTCCATCAACATTAATGAGTCAAAGACTCCCGCCTTTACTTCCTGACAGCCACCAATCCCAGAATTCTAACTGCCTTCTATACCAAAACAAAGCTGACAAATGTCACCGAATGTTTCTACCTTTTTAAGCACAGAAATGTCTGCTTGTACTGTGAATAAATCCCCAAGCTCCACCGTGTTTCTGTGAACATTCACTGCTGTGCTGGTTGAGGAGAATGGGAAGAACCACAAGGCCGTGAGGGAGGTCTGGGCTTATCACAGCAGCGCAGGAACACGTCTGCGTCCATATTTGATTTGGGCTCACTGAATGAGGGACGGTTCCTCTGCCTGTCCATTAACACCCAATGTTCCGGTATGTACCTGTACACCAGACACCGAATTTGTGGATAGATGTTTCTGGAATAAAAGCGAGACATCCTATACATGGAGGTGGATTGAGTACAAATCCTACCTAAAACAAACTCCATGTTGATCCTGCAGAACAAAGAACTAAAACATTTTGTTCAAAGTGAATCATCTCAAAGCATCTCAATTTCACGCATACCACTTGTGGTTAGTATTACTTTTAAGTTTTAACCTATGTCCAGCTGTAATTTTTTTGAGCTGATATACCAGAGCTGTTTTGATAATTTTGCAGTGTTCATCTGTGACGAAACAGAGTGAACTTTTGAAGGTTTCACTATAGCAGAACCAAGGACAACACAAGCAGAACTGTTAGGCTGTAAAGATCCTATACATTTGAGCATTTCAAAAAGCAGTCAGGTTAACACTGATGCATAACCTTAATAGTATTAGATTCAAAGCTTAGCCTATCAGAAGCAAAAAAGGTGAGTCTCTACTTTGAATAATGCAAATTTCTGGCAAGTTTTAAAAGCTGCTTTAACCAACAGCAAGTTCATTTCAGTTAACACAATATGACAAAAATGCATGCTAACTATTTATATGCTGCCTGTGCATTTTGTTTGCTAAAGGTTTCATTCAGCTAACATACTCCCCACACCAAAGAAGAAAACTCTTCTTCTGATGTCATAACAGCAGTTCAGGAAACAAACTGCTCCTCACAGGAACCAACATGAGTCACATCTCATGAGAGAGGAAGAGACAGTGAGAGAGAGAGAGAGATGGGGAGCTGTAAATCGGAATGTTTTGGCACATGTGAATACAAGACTAGAGGCAATTCCAGGCCAAAGCCAAAAACATAGATGCTGTTGGCTGTGGATGCCAGCACACATACCATTTTCTGTGATTTTAAACACTGTAATCCTCAGTGATTTTCCTTACAAAAACAGTATGCAATATAAATAATACAATACAAAACACACAGTTTTTACACAGCCCCACAGTTTCTATAGGATCTAGACATCTTCTTAAACATATCTTTTCATGATGTTTCATTAAATGCAATTATTCAACCAGAACTATATAGACAATTATTCTTACAAGTCTGCAGTGTGGAAATAAATACTTCAGCGCTATACATATGTCATATCTTACCAATAAAAAATGACTTGATGATTTTCTCTCTAACTTTAATATGCTATATTTGCATATTAAACTTAAAGAAACATAAAAAAATTACTTTAAAATGTTTGTGTATTTGTTTTGTATTTTTTACAAAGATGCTATGAATGAATAATTATTTTTACTGATTTGAATACTTTTTGTAACAATGTGGGTCAGAAAAATATGTCTGAATGATTATTTTTGGCGAACTATTTACCTCTGAGTGGCTTAGAGACAATGTGGTCAGTCTGTTAGGAGAAAACAAATATTTAACAAATGCTTTTCCCCTTGAAAGTATTCAGTCAAGAAAATATTTGTTTTAGCAGAGACTTTTCAATATGCTTTGGGGCTTTTCACACGGAAACGAGATTAAATGAAGCCGGCGGTCTCTGATGAGCGCAATGCTGGTGAGGTGGGGTGATAAAAGTAAACATGTGACTGAAATCTCATTTATCAGAAGCACAGATGCTGTTTGCTTTACTCAGACCCCGGGAGTGTGACGGGCTGAAGTGTGTTAACAGGTGCCAAAACAGGAAGCCCAAATATGTCCAGCCCATCCGAATTCACAGAAGAGTCATAGAATCTTGGGCAGCCAGAATATTGCTTCCAGTGTTTATATTGTTTCAGGTATTCATCAATTAAATGAATGGAAATTGCTTGATGGTTTAACTGATCAAAGGAAGTGAAACAATAAGTGCTATAGATGAACGTACAGCAAAATACTGTAAATAGTATAAATCTCTTGGTTTTGAATTTGCAGTATTTTTATCTTTGCCTATTTTAAGTTCACCAGAAGAAGGAGAACCACATGATATAATGCTTGTTTTTTCAGTCTCAGACTTTAAGGCCCTACTGTACAGTATGTCTATCAGTCTGTATTTGTGCAAATAAAATGTTTATGCGCCACATTATCAGTGGCATTCATGCAGTAAAATCTAAAACAACACACACTGTATGAACCTGCTGTGAGGGACATTTATTTGTTGCCATTTGCAAATCCTGTGTCTCGGCTTAAGCAGTCACAGCAATAAAGCCAAACTCTCAGTATGGGGTACAGCAAAACACACATCAGTGTCTGATTATTTGGCTCTCTTTCAGAACTGCCATCGTGTTGATGCTACAGTGGTGAGTGGGTGCACATTAGACCACTCTTGTGCCGGCTGGCTGATCACAAACTCTCTCAGGCCTCTATTAAACAGTGGAGTCCACTGAGGCTGAGCACAAAGACCAGTCTCTACTTCACACATGACTTTTATTTGACATTTACTGGGCACTCGCTTTTTCTTTAAAGTCATCTTTCTCTATTTCTGTCTCTGTCTCTCTAGCACCAGGCAAGTGGCTCTCAACTTCTTCAACTGTTTGAGCCACACTTGAGCTACATACAGACACTGCGGGGTCCAAAAGTTCTGGGTTCATGTCGAAAATTTGAGCTCCAAGATCAGTTGCAACAACTGTGGCATTGACTGCTAACTTAGTGAACTAAAAGTCTACAACACCAAACACAGATTCTTTCCACTATTTTGTTATACTAACTATTTCACTTATGCTGGTTAAAAGTCTATCCAAATTCTGATAGAATTCAGCAAGTGAAATGAACTAAATACATTTGTATGCATATGTATACATATATATATATTTTGTATAAGGTGCAGGACCCAAAAGGTTCGTCCAATCATTGCATTCAGTCTGAGATCATGCTGAGAAGTCATGAGTGTAACCTGTCATTAAAGCAAACTGGAAAAAAACATTATTTTAATTCAACTTTTCATTCAAATTATATTCCAATAGTGGTTAACCAGTATAATTTTTGTTTATTCTAAGTAACATTATTATAAATCAAGAACATTGAACTAACACTGCTATATTATATAGTGCTTAACTGTTCAATTAAATGCTAGAAACAGAAGTCATATGGTATTTCTTCATGAAACATAAACATTTTTATATCGCAAACTCCACGTAAACCCTGGAATACTTTTATCAGTGACCCCTGAGGTTATAATCAATAACGCTAAAGAACGCAACTCAGCTCACCTGAAACAGACAAAACAACGCTGTATTCAGCATGAACACTGAACATATTAACAAAGGGCACAGGCAGAACAAACATCTACAGTGCTTCTAGATGTTGCAAGCTGAGGTCATATGCTGGCGGTCGGAAGGCATTAGAGTCAGTTATACAGGATTACATGATGTTAGTTCTCTGACATTTGATTGGCAGATCAGTAACTAGACCTGTTATTGACTGTGCGCCGTTACCTGCTGTCAGTCAATAGCTACGATATTCCTGAGTGAGGACCATAAATAGGCTGTTTTTTATAGTGTGTCAAGTGTCTGTGATGCAAAGTTCTATCTGAAAGATCCAGTGTTGACACCAACAACAGTTTGTGATATTAAAGGGTTAAATCTGGCTGAAACCACACATGCTAGGTCTTTTAATATCAAGAGTCCAGTGTTTAAATATATATCATTAGATGTAGCCGGTCCCCACAGGTACACTTCCTTGTATTGCTTCTTACAATGTGTTGCAAAGCATCATGGGAAATAGGAATAAAATATAGTGTGTAATAGGTGTATATGGTGTCTGGTGTATAATGTCGACAGAAGAAAGCAGTCCAAGAGTAACCGCTATGGTTCCTCAGCTACAGCTATTATATTGGAAATACGCGAAACATGCAGCCTTTCACATCAAAGTAACTTCTCCACAGTGAGCCAAAATGACTGTTTCTCCTTGCTTACCCTAAGGGCTGACCCTGAAGTGAGAGAGAAAGAGAGAGAGAGAGAGAGAGAGAGAGAGAGAGAAAATAGTGTTTTGGAACTGCGAATGGTGCCGGGTGTGTTTGTATGGATGTGTGATCCTCAGTATGTGATCCTCAGTATTTGAATAGAATAAAGAATACCACTTTTGTTCTTTATTTTCAACCCTTTCTGTTGAGGTGATACAGAATAGAAAGTTCTTCCAAAGAAATTCTTCTGTTTCTCTTAATTTGCTGAAATGTCAGGCGTGTGTTTTCAGATCTGTGCATTCCTAGTTTCCTGGGCTGATTTAAGACTAGTATTTTTTTTTAAAACATAAGGAACATAATCTAAACAGAAATGAGAAACCATTCTGTTGCTGATGCAAGAAAAGCATAAAGTGACACCACAAAACTACCATAAAAGTAGGATAGAAGTCTGTTCTGAAGTCACACTATAGCTTTAAGGAAAAAACTGAAATTTAAATGCTACTTATTTACTTAAGTAAATAATATATATACTTATAGTCCCATAGATAGTCCTGTCAAAATTTAATTGTAAATCATTCATGGCCGACTGAGTTGCTTGTTAGTCCAGACTTGACTTAAGCTTCGTTAAAAACATGTATTACTTACAAAATACTCTAAAGTACTTGTTCCACTCTGCGATCATCTTGACTGCCGGATCCCTATAAGGCACTTACAGTCCCTAAATCCTGCTAAACCCTCTTGACAAGGCAGAATTCATTTTTTCGCTCATCTATTATTTGACAAGATTTGTCGCAGTGTGAGTCCAGCAAACGGCACCTTTACAAAAGGCTGCTAGAATGGAGGTCATTAAAAAGTGTTTACTGGTGCCGCAGTGATGAATAGAGCAGAACTATGTCAGATTTTTACACTCGTCTCATTAACCATGAGAGTTAACCTTTGTCTGGGTCGAGGGCAGGCGAACAAAAACAGTCATCTGAATCGCACCATGGGCTCATTAATGCGAATAAAAATTGTTCGCACGCAACCAGATATACTGGAAACGATACTCATTTTGACACTTGACCACCAAACTCTGTCAGGACCTGAGAAACAAACATTGTTTATACCAAAAACATCCAAATTATTTTCTGAGATGGACCCCTGCTGTTTCCTCACTATGCTTTAAGCTTCATTTCTCTTCATAAATTAGGAAACTGTCATTTGTTATTACAAAAGTTGATGCGAAATTTCATCAAGTGCTTATGAGCAGCTGCGCTTCTATGCTGCTCGCAGAAGCACTCGGTGGATTCTCTGTGTCAAGAGCACTCTGGAGATGCTATTAAACTGAGTCACAGGCAAGTTTGTACAGCGTTTCAGCTAGAAACGCAATTAATTTTTCCATGAGTTTTAAGAGTGCTTCAAATAAACATATTCTGGTTCTGCCCAATGAAGCAAAAAGCTTCTCCAGTGAGATGCAGAAAAGAAAAAAGATAGAAGAAAACAAACGCATCAACAGATAAATAAAAAAATCTAATTTGTTTTGGTTAAAAATAAACAAAAACAGCTATTGAGCAAGTACATAACAGATCAGTGTTTAAATCTGTCCCCCTACCCAAATTCATAATAATGATTTATAACTTCAGCTGTTGTATCCGCTTTTACAAAAACATGTCAGTTTGTCTTCATTTCAACATACGTGAGGAAAAGTGCTAAATAACTTTACCTGAAGTTGCAGTCTGCAGCTTTAAAGCATCTTATCGGTCCTATCATGAGTAACAAATAAAATGACAATTTTAAACAAAAAAAACAATTTGGAACAATAACAACTGTGAGTTCTGGAAATTTTATAAATTCTGCTCTGGTTATTTATAGGTTAATATGAGACTGTCTCACCTGCTAATGAGCATTCGAGTATGTTTCTGATGATGACATCATAAACAGCACACTGCCATTCAGACACAGATACCTTTCACAGTAATTCACTTTATATGTCTAACAGACCCGGCCTCAGTGTAATATTTATAAATTTCACAGACATTGTAAAAGTGACATCTGCGAAGAGATTGAATGGCAAGCTGAATACTTCTTCCTGGCTGGTACAGTAAGATTTAAATTTTCTGGGAATCTAGACATGCGACGCTCATCACAGGCTGAATTAGGCTGTCATTAATCTCCAGGTACAAACCAATCACAAATGCATGAAAACCTGCGCCATGGTCCAATGACTCTGTAACTAAGCAACGCTGAACGTTCATCCCAAATGATAATTTACTGACCAATTTAGCCGAAATCTGTGCACTTGCAACGATTTCTGATTAGTCTTTTTTATCCCTTTTGGTTAAAATACTACGCAGGCAAAGACAGAGATTTCTGCTTATTTCACGGTATTTGGGGCATAAGAAGCTGGAAATTGAGGGAACATAATAGTTCAAATGATTTTAGTTTTTCTTTGGACCAAAGGATGCATTTCCATCCTATAATTAAGCTGTTGAATCACTGGTAAGGCTGTTTTTATTGGTAAAGCACTAGGGCAAAAAAGTTCCCTGGCATATGCTGCAGGGAAATTATGGGATATTTCCCAATGATAAATTTAGTCTAACTCAAGCCATTCATATTGGGAGCTCCTTAACTTTAATGAGTTAATCATTAA